>JAJJWO010000171.1:0-84431 GCA_021655895.1 Fusarium sp. NRRL 66739
TTTATTAGGGTTTTAAAGTAAAAGTTATTATTAATAACTTATATTTAATATTTCTTAATATATTTAATCTTTTTAATAGAGCTTATTTATAGCTTTTTTAGCCTTAACTATATTTTTAATAATTTTTAAATAGTTTAATAATCTACTTATTTTAAATAATTAATAGTCTATCTATCTTACTAAAGCTATATTTAATAAGTCTTTTTATTATAGTTTATAGCTATTATTTTATATTTAATAATTTCTTTCTATTAATAGTTAAAGAGTTCTTACTTAAAAGTCTTATAGTCCTTTAAGTCTTCTATATTATAATATAGGTTATTCTTTCTTAAAGTTGCCTTAATAAGGTAAAAAGGGGGTTTATAATCTTTTATTTACTTATAAGCAGCACAGTTAAATAAAGAGTTCTTAAAGTAGCGATTTTATTTTAGCAGATTATCTTAATGATATATTACTAACTTAAGGCCCTATAGTGCCTAGGTTTTAGAAAAAGGCATAAATAAAGTGTCTTAACGTAAAGGAGGAATAATAAGGTTTAAATTAAAAGAAATTTAAAGCTGTCTCAGTCTTATTACTATAAAAGTAAGGAAGTATATATAGCGGTAAAAGTGTATTTATTATACTAAGTTCTCTATAGCCGACTGTAGCCTCTAAATATTACCTATAGCCCTATTAAAATAGTGACTAAGCTGTTAGGGATAACCTTCCGTAATAAATCCTTAAAGCTGCGTGTCTTGAGTTTTACTTCAACTTTCCCCCTTGGTATATTTCAAGTACAGAATATATCAATCCTAATGAAACTTACCAAGAGTCGCTGGTTATTCTTAACTAGTCTGTGGTTCTTTAGTTGATTGCATGAGTTGATGGAGAGGTTTTCTTGACAGCCTCACAGTTACTTACACTCACAGAAGCCACACTCAGTCATGAACACAAACCAGCCGTATAGGCATTCAGGTGTTTGAAATTGAAATTTTGGGAATTATTATACTTGAAAAAAGTCAGAATATAATTACTCTTCTTGCATTCGAATGAAAAAGGTTATCGAGGAGGTCTGACATGGCAGAGTTCGTGGGTCTGGGCACTTGCATGCTTGAGAAGATATTGGCTACCTTTTTTTATCTTTTGGCTTTCAATGATACACTCTCAGCATGCATGAGGTTTTTAGTAAGTTTGTAAAAAAGAGGGAGACGCATATGCAGGATAAAAGTCACAGTGAATCACGGGCACAATAATCTCAACTATAAAATGCCTTCTTTCCCCCCTTGTTCCTTCCCTGACTTTCTTATCTTCTACACAGTCAATCTTTGTTCCTTTACCTTGACACGAAACAAATTCCCATTATTGCTACTACTACACAAACATGGCACCAAAGCACAAGCGCCCAAGCCTGGCCGAGGGCCCCTTTGACGAACTCGAAATGGACGCACCTCAACATCTTGGCCAATCCATCCGTCTAATGATGACATCGAATCTTGCTGGCGATGGATCTGTCCGCACACAGTCTCTGCGAGGCAACAAGGCGATATTCACCATCAACATGGGCGACGACTACGACTACAACGTCTTGGAAGGTGGGACAAGCCCTGATCAAGTACACCTTGAGTTTCGCAACCACATTTCCGACGTCGCAGCTGAACTGCAGAAGCTGTCCCAGGACAAGGCCCTTGATGAATACTTTGTCGAGCAACTCACTCAAATGGTTTATGGGTCCAACATGATTGAGATTGCTGGAGGAGGAATCGAAATTACGCTGAAACTTTGCCGAGCCGTCTTCAAAGGAGAACACGTCGCGGAGGACATCACTGAGCGCGACCCTGACTATGAAGAGCTCAAGCAGTATTTGCTCAACAAGAACCTACCCAGCGGACATAAAGCAATTCTTCGAAGCCGCCGAGAGATTGTCCAGCATGCAATGGCAGCACGGTACATGATTGAGGAAGTCTGCATTAATGGCAAAGATCTGTCGAAAGACATTATCATGGAAGCTCATTGGATTTTAACCAACAAGATCGACATCGATGATAACACACCATGGACATATTACAGCGGAAAGTACAGAGATTGGGGGGTCCGGTGTGGTGATCACCATTTTATGAGTCCTACCCAAGTGCCAGGAGCAATGCGAGCAATGCGAGCAATGCTGGGGTCACTCGAAACAGACCTTAAGGCAGCCGCGGACAAGAAAGAAATCGACCCAGTACTGCTCGCCAGTAAGTACTGCCATACATTTGTCAACATCCACCCCTTCGCCGATGGCAACGGTCGTATGTGCCGTCTCATTCTTAATACACTTCTTCTTAAGTATGGCGGCGGTCTTGTTTGCTTTGGAACTCGAGGTGATGATCGAAAGGAATATCTGGACATTGCTGTCAGTTCCAGCGCTGGAGAGGGCAATGCTGCCACACTACTGGATGAGAACCGACCAAAGCACTACAAGCAGCTAGCTTCATACACGCTGCGACATGCGCGAGACAACATGCGCAAGTTCCGCCAGATCTTCAAACGGGAAGGATAATTAGGTGGCTCATGTACCGTACCATAGCCTGCGGTTATCAACCATGTAATAGATTGAAATGCTCTATTTTTTTTCTTTCTTTGCCATAGCATCTGCTGCGCCTTGATCATGAATATCTAGATATCTTAACTTGCCCACGCAAGGGTCCTCCGCCTCTCTAAAGCGGCTGTGTAAGCTCAGCGTTCCATTTATGGACATGCGGGGAGGATCGGCCCCTTGGCCATCCAAGCAATAAGACGAGACCTTATCCACCAGCTGAATCCTCCTCATTTCCTGGCTCGGACTCTAGACCTCGGACTTTCCACGATACGCACGAGATCCTTCAGCCCTACGATATGTATACAGTCCCATCTCAGACACTCTCCAAGCCTTCGGGCCGCAAGGGGAGCAAAAAGGTGCGCACTGGCTGCATCACCTGCAAGTCCGTCTTCTCTTAGCCATCCACCGTGTACTCAACATTCACTAACCTTGGACAGAATCCGAAAAGTAAAGTGCGATGGTAAACATAGACTACACATCTGCCACATATATACCTTTTGTCTACTAACACAAGCCTGCAACAGAAGCTAAACCTCACTGCATACGATGTATCAAGACCGGCCGTCAATGCGACGGCTATCGCCAAAGCCCCTACTCATCCCCAGAGCCCATGGCCCTGAGTCCAGCGCCAGGCTTCCAATCTACCCAAGAAGCGCGCGCCTTTGACCACTACCGCTTGCGGACTGCAAAAGTCCTCTCAGGCGCCATAGACGCCGGCTTCTGGGGCGGCGTCGTCCTCAAGATGAGCACCGCCGAACCCGCTGTTCGTCATGCCATCCTCGCCATCAGCAGCCTGCACGAGGCCGTCGAGTCGCGGGGCAAAAGCAGCCACGCAATCGATACACGCTTTGCTTTTCGCGAGTATGGAAATGCCATCACGTCGCTGCGCAATTGGAGCCAGCGCAACGAACCCTCGCTCGTGCCATTGCTCGTCTGCGTCCTCTTCATCTGCGTAGAGTTCCTCGCCGATCGCGATTCCGCTGCTCAGATGCACATCTGCCAGGGCCGACAGATCCTATCCAGTCTCGACGACGGACGTTCTCCTGCCATGGAAATGGTCAAGCATGCGCTTGTGCCCATCTACGCCCGTCTCAGTCTCTCGAGCTTTCTCTTTGGAAGCCGTCCTTCGCCTATCCCAGCCTACCTCCGGAGCTGGACAACGATGCCTGCAGTCTTTGCGAGTGTTGATGATGCACGGTATGCTCTGTATTTCTTGCTCGACGATAGCCTGCAGTTCAGCACAAGAGCGCGAGCTCCCATCTTCAACCCAGACTCGGATCCGCAAGAGATGCGATATCTCAAGGATGAACAGCAGAGACTCCTGTCCGAGCTAAATCGATGGCACGCTGCCTTTACTGTTCTCACATCAATGAGTCCTCAATCACCGACCTTGACAAGCTCGCTGAACATGCTCCGAATATACCATCAATCCACCACCATCTGGGTCTCAACAACCATGGACCCTCACGAAACAAAATACGACACATATACATCAGGTTTCGCATCCATCATCTCCCTAGCCTCCACTGTCATCGGATCGATCCCTCTCAACTCCAAAATGGAGCCCTTCACCTTCGAGACAGAACTCATAGCTCCCATCTACTGGATAGCCACAAAGTGTCGCCATCCTCTGCTGCGACGCTCAGCCCTTAAGCTCCTGACGCGAGACCAGATGGTCAACCGCAGGGAAGGTCTATGGCACGCTCGTACAACAGCCGTTGTTGCTGCACGGGTCATCGAAGTCGAAGAGTCCGGCATCACTGACCCGCTGGATCTAGATCTGACTATGGGCTCCATGGTCGTCTTTAGCCCAAGCCCGAGTGAAGACTCAACCCAGTCAGGGGTCTCATTCAACTTCCATACCTGCGATCCCAAAAAGATCAGAATAGACATCTCAAACCCCCCTCGACTCCCGCCCCCTCCGTCGTCCTTCACCGACCCATCTTCTGACGAGGTCTCATCGAGAAACACGTCCTGCAGCCCTGGATCAAGCGCGTCCTCGCCCGATGTCACATCCGAGCCCTCACCCGTATCAGCCGCGCTCGAGGGCATTCGACAGCTCGATCTTGCGGCTCTCAAATCAGTCAGTCTTGAGCCGCCATATGGTGTCCCAGAGAATCGGCGCATCAAGACGGCGATACTTGGACCAGCGGATGAGGGGGGGATATGGACCACTTTCTTCAGAGATCCTGAGCCGGGAATGACTCAATGGAAGGTCACGAGGGAGTTCATGAGATGCTGAATAGCTGTATAGGTGAAGTAACATTGTGATTAAGCGTAAAATTGGTTCAAATCTTGTACACGATACCCATGAGCAATACATGTAACTTGCTTGTTCTAAGAATACTCTTCACATCTTTTTAATGCTGAACCATTTAAAATAAATGATCTTTAGTTACCATATCGTCTCTTGTTTCAATACTCTCCCGTCTTCTAGCCGAGAGTGGGTGAGAAAAGAAAGACAGAGAGGTGTGAAAGTGTCTCACACTCGCGACAGGCTGGCTACCCTAAATCCGACGAGGGCTTCGTACCACGAAGGCACTTACGCTACTCTCGAAACAATAATATGCTATGGATGTCTTTTAAATCACAAGAGTTCATCCCCATGATCTGCTCCGAATATTTCAGTAGAGTCAAAACTAAATCATATTCAATCTCTGTTACGATCTGCTTACCGGTCAGTCAGATCACACCGTACCTCCAGTTAACTAACACACGACGTCAGCCTTTTTGTAGACTTCTTCATACAAATCGCACCCAACCACATTCAGAACGAGCATTCGTTATTCAAGGGTATCATTTTTATGTACTGTCATCGCATCCCTCAGCCTCTAGCCGCCTCTCGTCTCGGCGCTGACTCTGCCACCAACTTTCTTCTCTTGTTCCTTTCATCCTGTTCAGCCAGAACCTTGACCGTTAATGACGCCGCAAACGAGTTATTGATGCCGCTGATTCTGGCATCTTCGCTCTTCTTGCTCGTCTCCTTGGCTGAGCCGTTCGTGGCCTTGTCCTCCTCCTTCACATCGTCGCCCTTGCGCTTTTTTTTCTTTTCTGTCTTGTCCTTCTTCAAACTATGTGTCAAGCCTTGCCCCTTGAGATTCTCGATTCTCTTCTCCAGTCTGTCGAGATCCGCCTCAGACGTCGCAAGAATCGTAACGATGTTGTCCGGGCTGAACTCGGTGCCGCACTCCGGGCAAGCCTTTTCTTGAATCTCCTTCATCGCCACATCCGCAAACACGTGTCCGCAAGGCACCAAGTAGACGGCCTTGACGGAAGGGCCTAGCTCCTTCATCGAGATGGGACACACCCACTTGTCGCCGTTCTTGGACACCTTCAGTTTTGCCACATCTCGTAGCGACTTGATACCTAGGCTTGCGGGCGTGACTTCAACGGGCTCGTCGGAGGGCATGAGGCCCTTGAGGACCGCTTCGTAGTTGTACAGGCGCCCGCGCCAGTCGGAGACAACAGTATCGATATCGAGGGGTTCGCCACTGAGAGCGCAGTGAGCCCAAGCATGAGCCAGAGATTCGAGTGCGGTCGCCTTGAGTTCGGAGGTGGTAGGAGCACGTGCCGCATTCTTGACAAGCTCGCGGCGCTTGGGAATGGAGCCGCCGTCGTTACCCATGTTTGCTGATCGCGATGAGGATGCGGATGGGTTGTAAAGACAGTCGCACGGTCACTGGGTAGGTAAGCAGATGGATTTAGTGGCGGCGTCAAGTATCTTTGTGTGAGGGCGTGAGTGTGGGGAAGAGAATTAGGAATAAGGGAATGCAAGGTAAAGCGCGTGAGATGGATAAAGGTAGGAATTGGATGCGAGAGTTGAGGCGATTCCTAACTTTAGTAGTACCTTGTGCATGTACATAGTTAGTATGCATGGGTGCAAAGATAAAGCTTATCGATAAGGACGCAGCCAGCCTAAAGTAGATATACAGTACGCATGATATCACTTACTGTACCTGGCGAGCGCGAGAGCCGAGTGGTTCCTGAATGTGGTGCAATTGGCACTGTAGCGAAACCTCGTCATTGGCTTTACGGCTGGCCCGCCATTTCCTACAATGACCTCCGCCTGACCAAGCTCAACACTGGAGCAACTACCAACTTTACCTTCCCCCGGTGCTATGCGCCTTTGACAAACTCTCGTTCCGGTGGTGTCTTGTCCGAGATAATATTTAATAGCGACGCTTTCCTTTCATTATCCCTATCTTGGAAATCTCGGGCGCACCAAACACAAGCGACACGTACGACCGCGCGCTTGGGCTCGAAGCTCGATTCCCGTCTCCCCACTGCAACCTCGACCTCTCTCTCTTTCGCCCAGCTTTCGCCTGCCCTCGGGCCCTCGATTCTCAAGTACATGCGACGTTGATAGGTGCGGACCCTGTGCCGCGACGGCAGTATGGCGCAAGCGCAGCAGGTCGCCATGGAGCGACTAGAACACGTCTCTCGTGGCCTTCGCTCAAGGTAGGCGTCCCCGTCCCAGCAGCTTTTGACCGAGAAACAGACCCTGATTCCGTGTTAGGCTTGGCGACGACGTGCGCAAACGATCCGCTGCACAGCTTCGCGAGCTCGTAGTTCTCTGTCACCGAGACCTAAGCCCCGAGCAGTTCCAAACCTTCTACAACGCCGTCAACAACAAGATTACACAGCTTATTACACATGGCAGCGACTCATCTGAACGGCTCGGAGGCATCTATGCCCTTGATGCGCTCATCGACTTTGAAGGCGTCGATATCGCTGTCAAATACACGCGTTTCACCCAGAACCTCAAGACGATCCTCCGGGGAAAGGACATCAATCCTATGCAGCCGGCTGCTATCGCCCTAGGAAAGCTGTGTCGACCTGGTGGATCAATGATATCGGAACTGGTGGACTCGGAGGTCAACACAGCACTCGAATGGCTTCAAAACGACCGTGTGGAGGAGCGAAGATACAGCGCCGTTCTCGTGCTGCGCGAATTGGCCCGCAGCGCTCCGACTCTGATGTATCAATACATCCCGACAATCTTCGACTGGATCTGGGTTGGACTTAGAGACTCCAGACAGCTTATCCGGGCGACGTCGGCGGAAACAGTTAGCGCCTGCTTCCGAATCCTCCGCGAGCGAGACCAAGAGATGAAGCAGCTCTGGATGAGCAAGATCTACAATGAATCGAAGCAGGGTCTCAAGGTCAACACTGTCGAATCAATCCATGGCTCGTTGCTCGTCTTGAAGGAACTTCTCGAACAGGGTGCCATGTACATGCAGGAGCATTACCAGCAGGCGTGTGAGATTGTCTTCAAGCACAAAGACCACAGAGACCCGACCATCAGAAAGACGGTGGTTCTTCTAATTCCAGATCTCGCCAGCTACTCTCCGGCTGACTTTGCGCACACTTGGCTACACAAGTTCATGGTATATTTATCTGGCATGCTCAAGAAAGACAAGGAGCGTAACGATGCTTTCCTTGCAATCGGTAACATTGCCAACTCGGTCAAGAGTGCCATTGCTCCGTACCTGGACGGCGTTTTGATCTACGTACGCGAAGGCCTCAGTCTCCAATCTCGCAAGAGAGGCTCAGTCGATCCCGTCTTTGACTGTATCAGTCGTCTTGCTGTGGCTGTCGGACAGACCCTGAGCAAATACATGGAGGCACTGCTGGATCCCATCTTTGCTTGCGATCTTACTCCCAAGCTCACCCAAGCTCTTGTCGACATGGCCTTCTACATCCCCCCAGTCAAACCGACAATCCAGGAGAGACTGCTCGATATGCTCAGCGTTGTTCTCTGCGGTGAACCCTTCAAGCCCCTTGGCGCCCCACAACCAAATACCCTCAGTTCGGTTCCTATCATCCCGAAAGACGCCAAAGATCCTCAAGCTTATGAGCACCGGAAAGCCGAAGTGAAGCTGGCGCTTAACACTCTCGGAAGCTTCGACTTCTCCGGCCATGTCCTGAACGAGTTTGTCCGCGATGTCGCCATCAAGTACGTCGAGGATGAGGATCCAGAAATTCGTGAAGCAGCGGCTTTGACATGTTGTCAGCTCTACGTGCGCGACCCGATTGTCAATCAGACCAGTTATCACGCGCTTCAAGTTGTCGGCGATGTCATTGAGAAGCTCCTTACCGTCGGAGTCTCGGATCCGGAACCTAATATCAGAAGGACGGTCCTGGCGGCTCTAGACGAACGATTCGACCGGCACCTGGCCAAGGCAGAAAACATTCGTATCCTGTTCTTTGCGCTAAACGACGAGGTTTTCTCCATCCGAGAAGTAGCCATATCCATCATCGGTCGCCTTGCCAGATACAACCCGGCCTACGTCATCCCTTCGCTTCGCAAGACCCTCATACAGATGCTCACTGAACTCGAGTTTTCCGACGTCGCCCGCAACAAGGAGGAGAGTGCGAAGCTTTTGAGTCTTTTGGTTCAGAATGCGCAATCTCTCATCAAGCCGTACGTTGAACCAATGATCTCGGTCCTTCTCCCAAAAGCGAATGACACCAACGCTTCAGTCGCCGCCACCATTCTTAAGGCCATTGGTGAGCTTGCTACTGTAGGTGGCGAGGACATGATGCCTTACAAAGACCGACTTATGCCACTTATTCTTGATGCGTTGCAAGACCAGAGCTCCAATGCGAAGCGAGAGGCTGCCCTGCATGCCCTGGGACAGCTTGCGAGCAACTCGGGTTATGTCATTCAGCCATACATCGAGTATCCTCAGCTCCTGGAGATTTTGCAAAGTATTATCAGGACAGAGGGACAACGGGTGCCTTTGAGGCAGGAGACGATCAAACTGATGGGTATCCTTGGTGCACTTGATCCCTACAAGCATCAGGTAAGTGGCGCGCTCATCTCATTTTACATTTACTGATATCGGTACAGGCTGAAGAGCGAACTCCTGATGCAGGACGCCTCGAGTCAAACCAAATGACAGATATATCTCTCATGATGACCGGATTGACGCCATCCAACAAGGAGTATTTTCCAACCGTCGTCATCAACGCCCTTCTGCAAATATTGAAGGACTCTTCCCTGGTTCAGCACCACGCGGCTGTGATCGAAGCGATTATGAACATCTTTCGCACCCTGGGATTGGAGTGTGTGTCGTTCCTTGACAGAATCATACCAGCATTCCTTCAAGTGATACGATCAGCGACTTCCACCAGACTCGAGTCTTACTTCAACCAGCTGGCAACCCTTGTCAGCATTGTTCGGCAACATATAAGAAATTACCTGCCATCCATTGTCGAGATCCTGCAAGAGTACTGGCACACCTCCCCATCACTCCAGACCACGATCTTGTCTCTTGTTGAGGCCATCTCGAGATCGCTCGAGGGTGAATTCAAGATATACCTGGCTGGTCTGCTCCCGTTGATGCTTGGTGTGCTTGACAAGGACACATCCGCCAAGCGCACGCCGTCTGAGAAGGTGATGCATGCCTTCTTAGTATTCGGTGCCAGCGCTGAGGAGTACATGCACCTCATCATTCCTGTTATTGTCCGGACATTTGAGAAGCAGGGTCAGCCTACGTTTATCAGGAAGCAAGCCATCGATACGATCGGAAAGATTTCTCGCCAAGTGAACCTTAACGACTACGCTGCGAAGATCATTCATCCTCTCACACGTGTATTGGACATGGGCGAGCCCCAGCTACGCACTGCTGCTTTGGACACCCTTTGCGCTCTGATCCAGCAATTGGGCAAGGATTATCTTCACTTTATGGGAATTGTCAACAAGACGATCAACCAGCATCAGATTCAGCACCAAAACTACGAGCTGCTTGTGAGCAAGCTTCAGAAGGGAGAGGTTTTGCCCCAAGATCTGAGCTCGGCGGACCGCTTCGCTGATGGGGCTGATGAACCTGCCTTTGCTGACCAAGGAACGAAGAAGCTGGAGATGAATGCCATCCATCTCAAGGCTGCGTGGGACACCAAGGGCAAGTCAACAAAAGAGGATTGGCAAGAATGGCTGCGACGCTTCAGCACAACGCTGCTTACCGAGTCACCGAACCACGCCCTCAGAGCTTGCGCCAGTCTCGCAAGCGTGTATCTGCCTCTGGCCCGTGAGCTCTTCAACTCTGCGTTCGTTTCATGCTGGAGCGAGCTGTACGAGCAGTTCCAAGACGAGCTCATCCAGAATATCGAGAGCGCTATCAAGTCAGAGAACGTCCCACCTGATCTGTTGGGTCTCCTGCTTAACCTTGCCGAGTTTATGGAGCATGACGACAAGGCTTTGCCGATTGATATCCGAGTGCTTGGTAGGGAGGCTGCTCGCTGTCACGCATACGCAAAGGCTTTGCATTACAAGGAACTTGAATTCCTGCAAGATCAGAGCAGTGGTGCTGTTGAGGCTCTGATCGTTATTAACAATCAGCTCCAGCAGTCAGATGCTGCCATCGGTATCCTGCGCAAAGCTCAGCTGTACAAGGAAGGCATACAGCTGCGAGAAACTTGGTTCGAAAAGTTGGAACGCTGGGAAGAAGCACTTGCCTTCTACAATAAGCGCGAGTCGGAAGTGCCCGAAGACCAGGCGATTCCTGTCGAGATCGTCATGGGAAAGATGCGCTGTTTGCACGCCTTGGGAGAGTGGGAGGCTCTGGCCAACTTGACAGGCAGCACCTGGGCCAACTCTACACCCGAAGTACAGAGGATGATCGCTCCTCTCGCTACAGCTGCTGCATGGGGATTGAACAAGTGGGATTCCATGGACAACTACCTCTCCTCGCTCAAGAGGTACTCACCTGATCGATCATTCTTTGGAGCCATCTTGGCACTTCATCGCAACCAGTTCCGCGAGGCGATTGCCTGTGTTCAGCAAGCTCGTGAAGGCCTGGATACCGAGTTGAGTGCGCTGGTTAGTGAATCGTACAATCGGGCGTACCAGGTCGTTGTTCGAGTGCAGATGCTTGCCGAGCTCGAGGAGCTCATTGTCTACAAGCAGTGCGATGAGAAGAAGCAGGCCATTATGAGGCGAACGTGGGAGACTCGACTGAAGGGCTGTCAGAGGAACGTTGAGGTCTGGCAGCGCATGCTTAGATTGCGTGCTATAGTGATTGCACCGACGGAGAACATGCACATGTGGATCAAATTTGCCAACCTCTGCCGCAAGTCTGGCCGAATGGGTCTGGCTGAGAAGTCCCTCAAGCAGCTCATTGGAAGCGATGCTCCTTTGGACACCATGATACCCTACTGGACTGATCAGCGACAGCCAGGACCCGGTCCGAGGAACACACCAGCAGCGCAGGTCATCTACGCTGTGCTCAAGTACCAGTGGGAGCTTGGACAGCAGTCTGGCATTAAGGAGTCGACCACTGCTCAGAAGACGCTGTACTGTTTGCGCAAGTTCACCAATGATGCTGCGCACCGCCTGGATGTCGCCAAGGCTCATCTGAATGCCCAAGCCGGCAACGAGGTTAACATTACGGGCGACTACGGCTTCCAGAACCAGATGGATCCTGCTCTCATGAGCCCGCAGACCCAGCGAGCGCTGTATGACCAAACCGTCTTGCTGGCCAAGTGTTATCTGCGACAGGGAGAGTGGCTGATTGCGCTCAATAAGGATGATTGGCAATACACTCAGGTCCAGGACGTTCTCACCTCGTACTCTCAAGCGACCAAGTACAACCCCCGTTGGTACAAGGCCTGGCACGCCTGGGCGCTGGCCAACTTTGAGATTGTGCAGACCCTGACGGCTGGAAATGAGGGCCAGATGTCGAGAGCGGACCAGACAATGGTGATAGAGCATGTCGTGCCAGCTGTCAAGGGCTTCTTCAAGTCCATCGCGCTGTCAGAAGGGAGCTCCCTACAGGATACGCTCCGGCTGCTGACTCTCTGGTTCACGCACGGAGGCAGCGCCGATGTCAACGCAGCCGTAACAGAAGGCTTTGCTAATGTCAGCGTCGACACCTGGCTCGAGGTCATTCCCCAACTGATTGCGCGAATCAACCAGCCTAACAAGCGAGTTCAGCAGTCGGTGCATAATCTGCTCGCCGACGTCGGACGAGCCCATCCCCAGGCTCTGGTCTATCCTCTGACTGTCGCCATGAAATCCTGGCAGAACACCCGCCGATCGCGCTCTGCGGCTCAGATCATGGACAGCATGAGACAGCACAGCGCAAACTTGGTTGCCCAGGCTGATACGGTCAGTCATGAGCTGATCCGCGTGGCTGTCCTGTGGCATGAGCTCTGGCACGAAGGATTGGAAGAAGCCTCGCGCTTGTACTTTGGCGACCACAACATTGAAGGGATGTTTGCGACGCTTGAGCCGCTGCACGAGCTTCTGGAGCGTGGCCCCGAGACTCTTCGCGAGATATCGTTCGCGCAAGCTTTCGGGCGAGACCTCAAGGAGGCGCAAGACTGGTGCAGACAGTACGAGACGAGCCAGGACGTCAACGACCTGAACCAGGCGTGGGACCTGTATTATCAGGTATTCCGCAGAATAAGTAGGCAGCTACCTCAGGTTACCACCCTGGAGTTGACGTACTGCTCGCCCAAGCTGCTCAACGCCAAGAACCTGGACCTGGCAGTGCCAGGAACATACAAGAGCGGGCAGCCGATCGTGAGGATAATGTCCTTTGACACTACGTTTAGTGTTATCAACTCTAAGCAGCGTCCACGAAAGCTCAACGTCAACGGCAGCGACGGCAAGTCGTTTGCGTTCCTGCTCAAGGGCCACGAGGATATTCGTCAGGACGAACGAGTTATGCAGCTGTTCGGCCTCTGCAATACCCTCCTGGCGCACGACTCGGAGTGCTTCAAGCGCCATCTTAACATCCAGCGCTATCCAGCAATCCCTCTGTCGCAGAATAGTGGTCTGCTGGGGTGGGTTCCCAACAGCGACACCCTCCACGTTCTTATTAGGGAGTACCGTGAGAGTCGCAAGATCCTGCTCAACATCGAGCACCGCATCATGCTGCAGATGGCCCCGGACTACGACAACCTCACCCTGATGCAGAAAGTCGAGGTGTTTGGTTATGCGTTGGACAACACCACGGGCCAGGATCTATACCGTGTCTTGTGGCTCAAGTCCAAGTCGTCCGAGGCCTGGCTTGAGCGGCGAACAAACTACACGCGGTCTCTGGGTGTCATGTCCATGGTGGGCTATATTCTCGGTCTTGGTGACCGTCATCCGTCCAACCTGATGCTCGACCGTGTCACGGGCAAGATCATCCATATCGATTTCGGCGACTGTTTCGAGGTGGCCATGAAGCGAGAGAAATACCCCGAGCGGGTTCCGTTCCGACTGACACGCATGTTGACGTACGCCATGGAGGTTAGCAACATCGAGGGTAGTTTCAGGATTACGTGCGAGAACGTGATGAGAGTCTTGAGAGACAATAAGGAGAGCGTCATGGCTGTTCTTGAAGCGGTATGTAGCCCCCCTCCGTCTGTATACAGCAACAACAATACTAACAGTCACCAGTTCATCCACGATCCCCTCCTCACCTGGCGATTGACCAACGCCGCCTCCCCCACGGGCCCCAACTTCCGCTCCGATAGAGACGCAGCAATGCCCGTCCCCGGCGGCGTCCGCGCCCGTCGCCAATCCATCCTCGACACCGACGTTCCGCCCTCGGAGCTCCTCAACGCGCCCGAGGCATCGGTAGCGACACGCGCCCGTGCCCGGACCAACAGCTCGGCGGGCGTGGACGGCAATGCCCTCGTCAACGGCGCGCAGGAGGTCGAGAGCCAGAACGCGAGGGCAGTCGAAGTGCTGGACCGCGTGCAGCAGAAGCTGACGGGTCGCGACTTCAAGAACAACGAGGAGCTCGACGTGGTGAACCAGGTCAACAAGCTGATTATGGAGGCGACCAAGCTGGAGAATCTGTGCCAGCACTATATAGGATGGTGCAGCTTCTGGTAGACGTCTCTCATGCTGCTGTGGTTGCTGTTGCTGTTTTTCTTTTCTCTTGGGAGGATAGACTGTCTACTATTATCATTGTTCTTGTTACCCCCCCTTTTTTTCATGTCTGATTTAGAGACGCGAAACTGATGCTGATACTGTAATGCGGGAGTTAAGGAGGTCGGATTAATGTGATATCAGGGAACTTGTTGGACGTGCAGCATGTTTTTTTTTTTGTCTGGCGTAGTGTAGTGTATGAGTATAGCATGGAAGTATGGTGTTGAAAGACTCTTGTCAGTAGTATGTGGTGATAACTATCTCTTGGTGAACATTCTCTATAACAGTACGCTTAACAGATATGCAACAAATCTCACCTACAGCTCATCCCTATATCGAGGCTTCTTGGGCTGAGTTCCAACATTCCATTGCGAAAAGTCGCAAGCGGCCGGCGTGCCAACCTCCATCCTGTAGACGCACTTCTCGCTCTCACTAACCCTCCAGAGCTCCTCCGTCTCAGCACAGCCCAGCCAGACATCGGTACTCCTCTGAGGCCCGTTCCAGCACTGCTGACCGTTCTCGTAGCGCAGAACCATCCTCTCGCCTCTGCCGAGACTCTTTCCATCGACCCTGTCCTCCTCATCCGCCATCTCGTAATCGATGCGCTTAAAGTTACCCATGTTGCTGGACCCATGGCCCTTCTTTGACTTTTGCATGGTACGCTCCAGCCAGCACTGCTCGTACGTGTACTCTCCCGCCTCGAGGCTGACGCACTTGCCCTTGAGGGCGCGGAAGATGTCCTCGGGGCCGTAGTCCATTTCGAGGTCGGCCTTTTCGACGCCGAGAGACGTCTTCTTGGACGAGAGGTCTTGGTCGGCGGCCTCGAGGGCTTCGCGGGCGGCGCGGACGAGGGTGGATTCTTTGCCGGGGGTTGTGTTGTCTGCGAGGATGCCGTTGGTGATGGCCCAGACGCGGAGGTTGTCGAGGGCGTTGTGGAGGAGGGAGCGGACGGAAGGGGGGAGGTAGGCTTCAAAGTTGTAGACTGAAGTTTGTTAGTAGAGGTCTATATCACGAGGAGGGTTGACTTACGGATATCAGTATCGCTGCCTTGGCCCTCTTCAAACTCGTTCCAGTTGATGCCATTGCTCTCACTGTCCTCCTTGAGAACACTCAAAATATCCTCATCAGGAAGAACCTTGTCTTTGATCTTCTCCGCCTGACGAGCCGAGTAGTCCTCAAAGGAGCGGATGGCCGCCTTGACACCCTCGTCGTTGAAGTTGGGGTTGTAGTCAGACTTGAACTTTGTCAAAAGCTCCTCGAGCTCACCGACACGCTCCTTGAGGGCATCGCGCTGGTTGACGACATTATCGAGAGTGTCGCGAAGCTCGTTGACGCGTGTCTTTGCCAGTCCAACAAGAAGGCCCAACTTGCCGCCGCCGCTGCCCTCGTCGCGAACAACCTTTCCCTTATCCTGCTGTTCAGCCTCGCGATGTTTCTGGGCAAGGTCGGCCTTTTTCGTCTCGAGGGCCGCAATCTCCTTTTCAAGTTCGGCCACCTTGTCCTCGATACGCTGTCGAATATCCTTGGCCTCTTTCTCCATGACACCACGCTTCATGGCCGCCTTTTCCCTATTCTTTCGCTTCTCCTCCTCCAACCTCCTGTACTCCTTTCCAATCTCGGCACACTTGTTCTCGCACTTGACGCCGTGAACAGCAGAATACTCCTCGGAACCGTCACAGCACAGGTCGTAGTCGCAGACGCCGTCGTTGACGTAGAGGAAGGGCACGTACATGCCAATATGACCCTCGTTAGCACACCAGAAGCCAGGCAAGGCATTGGTCGCGTTAGTCGTGCCTGAGACGGAGCCGGCGAGAGGCTGTTCGGGGGAGAGAGGGTCGATGTTGGCGCAGGCGGCGGTACCAGGCTCGTCTGAGCCATCGGGACAATCACACGAATTATCGTTGACTTGGTCGAGGCTGAGTTTTATAGCGGCATTGGTGATGCAGGAGAATCCATCTTTGCCCTGGTAGTGGGAGACAACTGCATGACGGTGAGCTGGAGCTTAGGCTTGAGGATAGCTTCAGACACTTACATTCAGGACCAACACCCCTGGGCACGCTGCCAGCAGCTGCCAATGTGAAGGCATATATAGCGCTCAGCAGCACTACAGAGGACGGGTGCTGCATCTTTGGGGGGTGGGGTGCGTGTGTATGTGTTGCTAAGAAAGAGACGTTGAGTTGGCCAGGTCAGCTACAACTCGACAAGGGAGCAACAAGGTCTCCACTGAAATAGCTCGCTACAAGCTAGAGATGCTCTAGGGGACACGGCCCCTGGACGGTAAATATTCGGCGGATCTTGACAACTGCGGAATTAGCCCCGCGGGGAACAGGGCACTAGAGGTGGGGGAATGGGAAAAAAAAGACATGCCCCTCCAAAATCAATCAAAAACACCAAGAAACCGACTCTGAGATACTTATCATCCTCCCAACAGACCGTCCAACATGGCACCCACCAACGCAGAGGCTCAAAAAGCCCTCAACCTACTACTAGACACAACAACAACTCTCCTCCAACAGCTCCAATCCACCCTCACCGAGATCCAACGCAACCCATCCTCCTCCCCCTCCCCCGACGCACAAGACATCGACGCCCTCGCCCTCGCCCGCGACTCCTCCGCCCTCATCCGCGCCCACACCACCAAGCTATCCCTCCTCGTCATCAACACGCCCTTCACCCCCAGCGCCATCACCGCCGTCGTCCGCGAGCTCGTCCAGGGCCCCGTCCCCGGCCTCGCCACAGCCGCGCAGACATGCGCCGCAAGGTCCTACACCTCCGTCGTCCGCAAGGAGCTCGCCTACCGCGCGCACAAGGTCCTCGCCGAGCTGGAGAAGCTGCTCCTCAGGGTTCCCCGCGATGGAAAGGTGCTCTCGGGCGTGGGGAGGGATAGCGGGAAGGGCAGTCTTGCTCTGACGGGTATGCTGTGGTCGGCGTGTGATGAGGTGGCTGCGCTGGCGAATATGGGCGTGGGAGGGTTTTTTGTGAAGAAGGCTGAGGAGTGGAGGGATACTCTCAAGGATGTCATGGAGGAGCTCAAGGAGTGGGGAGAGGAAGAAGGTGATGATGACCAAGATCAAGATCAAGATCAAGATGAAGTGGACCATCTAGCAGACCAACTCAACGACACATCCCTCTCTAAGCAAGACATGCTCGACGACCTCATGGACTCATCATCCACCATCCCCCGCTCCGACCCCGACAAGATCCGCCCTCGTCTCGACTCAACCCTCAAGCGTCTACGCATGATCGTCCTCCTCTACCAGGCCATCTCCAAGCGGCGCTTCAAGAAGCTTCCTCGTGACACCATAAAGGCCGACATGCCCTCCAAGCTCGACACGACAGCCGACGTACTCGAGACGCTGCCCGACAAGTTTGGCGATCTGGCGGGTGCTTTTTACGACCTGGATGCCCAAGAAATTGACCGGCTCATGGACGACTGCTTTGAGAGTGCCGTGGCTGTGAGCAAGGTCCTTCAGCTGGGATGGGAGGGCGACAAGGATGAGTTTAGCGAGTGGACGGAAAAGTTTCAAGTCGAGGTCAAAAAGACATAGTCTAGTATAGGACGCAATTCAATGACAAGAGACTTCATCTCAGAAAATTCCCATCATGACACGGATTATTACGTGCCCGCTATCTGCCTGCGCTATTCGATACTTATATAGCGCTACCTTATACAAAATGCATTGGATGTTGCTCAGCCCCCAAGTTGCTGTCCCGCTTCCGTCGTGTCTTGACATGCCTCTTTACTATGTAGTACGTCCCAAACTCCCCCTCTTCACTAGCACAAGCCATCTAATCATTCCTCTTCTCCACCGTACTTGGCTCTTCCACTGTTGCCGGATGAGAATGTCCCAGCTGCTTATCCTCGTATTCTCTGTCGTCCGCTGGAGCTGGTGTTTCTGGCGTCACCATCAGAGCGGGCGTCGTCAGGTTGCTGTGGGTCACTTCTGTTGTGATAGCTGGCACACCCTCGACGTGTTCTGCCTCTGAATCCTCCTTATCGTCTTCCTTCACTTGAGAGAGTGGTCGGCCATGACCTGTTGTGCTGTCAGGAGACTCTGCGTCGTCTTCACGGCGCATCGAACCATCCTCGAGATTGGCCCCAACCATCTGAGCCAGACTACTAAAGTTAAACATTGGTTCGGCGCCCGCGCTTCCAGCATCACGTTCTCCATCATCACTGTAGCCCCCAAGGCTCAGTCCACTAGATCGAGGGTTTCCATCCACGTCCAAGTATCCTCCTTGACCGGTGTATGTTCCGACGGGGCTATCGTTGACAGAGGATCCCACCGAGGAAGCGTTACTCATCTGCCTCAGATGTGATCCGCCGCGCGAAGGTCCAGCAGGTAGTGGAAGAGAACTTGATGAGGAGGTCGGTCCGGCTTGTGTATCCTGCGCGCCACGGTCAACCTCTTTACCCTTTCCACCAACATTGTCGTCCTTCGCTTTCGGTTCTGCTGGTGAGTCGGGAGTACTAGACGCTTGTGAGGCTCTCGACACGGTAGCCTCCACACGCAAGTTGCTGGCAGTGCTATTGCCACGTCGACGACCCAGCCCCAGAGACAAACTACTGGCGCTCCCGCTCCCGCTTCCACCATATGGGGTGCCACCCTTCTTGGCTGCTTTGCGCTCCTCCTTCTCTCGCTTCTTGGCCTCCTTTCGTATAGCCTTTTCCTCTTTTCGTTTCCGCTCCTCCTCAGACGCCAACGAGAGACGGACCGCTTCCATAAACATCATGTCCTCGAGCTCGTCCATTCGACTTCTGCGTCCGGTGCCACCTCTTGACGATCCTCTAGCGCCAGGCTGTGGACCCTCGCTTGCGTCGTTCTGTCCGTCATCTTGATCAGGGATACGGCCACTGCCGCTGGGGGAGTCGTTGTTGTCATTATGTCTGCGACCAAAACGTCCAGTCCGGCGGCTCGGTCTCTGCTCGTTTCCTCCCATGAGGAACGCAGCCGTGTGAAGGGCGGTTGCCGCAGCTGCTCTTCGCGCTTGATGATTCCTAGCTGAGGCAAGTTTGGTCGCCCAGTCGGGACGCACTCGATCGGTAGTGATGACATTTGGCGCCGTCGCAGACAAACTATGTCCGCGTCTACGGCCGGTCTGAGGTGGAGCTATGCTATTTAGGGAGGTCTGCGAGGACATGGCCGTGCTGTGTGACGGGTGGCCTGACATGGAAGAGTAAATGAGACCTCGTCGGAATGGCGGAGGATCGTACGTCACGCCAAATTCTGGCTGTTGGCAGTATGGGCATGCCGAAGGTTCCGAGATGAGCATTTCCGGCGGATCCTCCGGGTTGAGGCCTTCGTTAGGATCTCGAGCCTCACCGTTGGGGTGGTGCTCGGGGAGATGGGGTTCGGCGCGCTTGATCTGAACGAAGCACTCGCTGCAAATGGGCTGATCACAGCATCTGGTGCGGTTCAAGTAAGGTGGGTAAGTCAGAAAGCAAATGGGACACTCCTCGGCGTCCTTGTACAAAAAGACCTCAAGGGGTTGACCATTCACAAAGGGATCGTTAGGAAGAGTGGTTTCCTTGGGAGCCAGATCGGTCGATGAGGCGTTACGAGAGCCTCCACTAAGAGCCGCAGCAAGAGCTTTGGCTCTGGGTTTGAAGGCAGTACTCGACTTGCTCTGTCCAGTCGGGGAAGGAAGAGCAGATCCCACGTTAGATCCGCTGCGATCTGATGCAGCAGAGAGTGTTCTGGGTCCCATAGGAACTGTTAGGTTCTGGAGATTCTGGCTCGATGAGGAGGGATGTTCTGAAGGAGGAGGTGGTCGAGAGATGAGTTCTGGGTCGGGCGGCGCATCGGCGGCGGGAATGGGAAGGCCGCGAGCTGCCGCAACAAGTTGATGCTCGGCCCAGCTATCGGACCAGTCGTTAAGGCCTCGCCAGAAAGGTGCAAGCTTTCTTTCGATCTGGAGAGTGTCAGCTTACCGCAATCATGTCGAGAGTATGAATAAGTACCTGAAGCTGCCTCACAACAGGTTTGCTAAAATCCTCGGTGCCTGTATAAGTGCCCAGAGTAACGAGATAACCTCCATCGACATGCTCTTCACGCATGCTCCTCTCACGCTCCTTTGCCCGTGCCACGCGCTCTCTTTCTAGTCTCCTAGCCTCGCGCTCTTGTTTGGTCTCGCGGCGCTCAAAGGGAGCATCTTGCTGATCGCGGTTGCGGGATGAGCTCGCGCCAATACCGAATAGGTTTATCTCTGCTCTGCTCATGCGGCGTGAAGATCTCGCGTTGGCGGCTTCTCGTAAATGCTCGCGTACTGAGGGATCGCCCGGCGAAGAATAACGACGGGCATCGCCGTCTGGACGAGCCTCTTTCGTGCTCGAGTTGCCCATGTTGAGTTGTAAAAGACAACAGCGGTTGGATAGGGTGTCGCAATCGCGCACTTGGACTGGTGTTATCTGGCGTTACTGGACGAAGCAGGGCTGGCTGATAGGTGTCGTCAACGATGATCGAAATATGGAGCGAGTCGGCAAAAGGGGAATGCAATGAAGCGAGGTCGGTGTAGAGAAATCGACGAGTATAATCTGGGGTAAGATTAGACTGAGCTGAGCTGAGCTCGCAAGGCAACGCTTGTCTGGATAGGTGAGGTGCCGAATGTCCCGCGATGGGTGGAATTGGGGGAGGGGCGTCAGACGACGGGGGTCACCACTGAGGGCATCTCGCTTGGGCCGAAGTCTATCGTATTTGGACAAGGTGGTATCAAGGGCCTGGGGTCTGCAAGAGTCTCGACCGATGGCAGCAGCGACGATATGAAAGAGAGAGGAAGGGGGAGAGGTCGTGTTGCGTCGCGAGGTGACGTGGATACGATAACGGCGATAACGGATGGTGTTGATTGTTGATAGATTGGTTGAATGGATGGATGGAATAGGTGGGTTGGAGGCTGGGGAGACTGTAGCGCAGTGCAGTACCTACAGTACAGTGCATCAACAGCCGATAAACCCGCTGTAGCTACCTAAGTAGTCCTATCTAGTCAATTGGTCTTACATTAGCTAGGGTCTATCCCGATATGCTGGAGCCTCGTGAGCCAGGCGGGCGGGTAAATAAATGCTCGTACCTGAGGGAGAAATGCAGTCTAGATGGCGGGGTTGGGGTTGACGGGGCGAGACGATGCAATGTTGGGGCGTTGATAGACGTTGAAATCGTGAGCTGTTGACAATGACGGTGATGGATGATGGATGACTGAGGAATCATTTTGGGTTCAACCGCCTGCCCGCCTGTCCATCAAGCTTTAACAGACGTCGTAATCTACAGTGCTTGCTGGGTTAGGTAGGTGGAGGCAGCCCGCCCAGCCCAACTAAAGATATGGGACTCACCAAGCTCTGGGGAATAAATAAGCTAACGTTAACTGCAGCTATTTTTACAGCACGCGGGGCTTTCCATCGCGTGTTGATTGCGGCTTGAGGCCCGCACTCTATCTGACTGACACCTTGGCAATTCTACATACGTTTGCCCTTCTTCTTAATCTAGGTATACAATTATTTCCTCTGTCCCTTTCCTCTAGGTATCAAAATCTTTCAAGTCCACGTGGATCCTGCATTGACGTCTATCCTTCTCGAGGCAACGTCATTACGGTAACAGCACAGATGGATCCCTGAACCTGGTTCAGACCAGACAATCAAGAAACCAGGAAACTAACTTGCTTGTTTCATGTCGACCCTTTTTCATTGTCCATTGACCTTTTTCTGACCGACATATTCCGTCAGTCGCACATATAAGTGCATGAATCTGCATCTACAGTTGTCACGAGCTCATCCGATTCCGAATATCCGATGTCGTATGTTTGCGTATTGTAGACATGCAGTAGAACTGTCGAGGTCGTAGGTGCTGGTTGGTAGATGATTTTTCTTTTGGTCAGTGGTATAGCGGTACTTCATAGTTTATGAAATCTGTTGGAAGAAAGACAGTAGTGTATAACCCAGGTAGGTTTGTGGGCTTGAATGATTGATATCCATCATGTCTATATCTATAGCCCATCTGTTAGATCCAAACCACATCATCTTATCATCTAATACATGCTAACCCATCTAAATCCAAGACCTCAACGCCTCGCTTTTACCTCGTCGGCGCCCACGCCTGCAACCAATCCCTCATCCTCCCTAAATCCCCCTTCTCAACCTCCGCCGCAGCAATACACCATTCAAGATCCCAGACGCCCTCCGCAGACATCATCTCTGCGAGCTTGCGGCTCTTCTGGCTCGTCTCATCGGTGCAAAAGTACAGCGGCGCCTCCATATTCGTCACGTCAGCAAGGAGCGGCTTCACCAGGGGAAGCACCTCGCGCGCGCTCGACGGCTTGGGTTCGAGGCCTGCGTTGGCGCGTCCCGTCTTGCACCATGGATTTCCGCAGTGAGCCTTTCCGCAGCCCGTCATCAGTTGGCCCAGGTATCGTCTCTCGATGCGTCGCTTGAGGGCCTTGCCTTCTGGATCGTGCATGCTCACGTACAACGGGCCAAAGCAGATGGAGCAAAGGCCAATGTCGTTTGAGCCTTGCTCGCTGGGCGCTGCTTGGCGAACCTGACCTCTTGCGCCGACGCCAAACATTGTCCTGCCGCAATTCTCATTGCGACATATCGGCGGTTTTAGTCGAGAGACCTTGTCGAGTTCGTGATGCTTTAGATGTGTCTCCATATCCTTCAGACGGACAATCTTATCACAGAGATGGCACTCTGTCGTGCGCGTGCCGTCTGCAAGTTCATGCGCTGTAAGCCCAGACAGAACGACCTCCGGGCTGGGGTTAAAAGGGTCGCCTTCTTGAGGAACTTCAAGGTGGCAGAACCGACACAGGATCAGCTTTCCAGGGCACACGCTCGTTTGGTGTCTTGCCAAGTCAGCTAACGAGTTGGTGGAAAACTCGCATTGAGGGCATTGTCGTTCTGTGTGAAATATGTCGTCGTGCTTTGCCTTGCTGAATGTCGAATTGCCAAAAGCATTGTCCTTTTCGCAATGCCAATGCGCATCCCATTCCGGAGAGCCTCTCTTGAACACTGATTTGCAATCGGGACATGCGATATTATTCCTTCTGCAAAAGTTTTCGTGCAAGACCATCGACTGCTTGGGGACGAACTGTAAACAGTTACGGCACTGCTCTTCGTCAGGAGAGTGCTCCTGGCCGTTGGTTCCATTAGCCATCCCGTTCGGTTCGCTTTGTGACGCATCGCCCAAGTCCACCTTGGCTCGTAATGAATATTGCAATGTCTTTGCAGACCCTTCTGCATTTGGATGTTTGTAGCCATGTACCGATATCGCAATCTGTTCGGCCCCCTCCATCTCAACGTTGGTAGGACTTATCACAATCTTCTTCACCCCATTGACCACCGGCGAGAAGGCGCCAAAAACATGGACAGCTTCCCGTGGGGACGCCCGTTGCCGAGACGATTTTGGTGTAATAAACAGGTCGAGCGTATCGTCATCCTCGCTGGTACTTAACTCAATGGCAAGAGGTTGCGACTTGTTCCATGATGGAAGCACATAATCGACGTATTCTCCCTCAAGGACCTGCCCTTCAACGGGCTTCCAAATATCGATCTCACCGCCCGTGGAGCTTCCGTTCGTAGACCCTCTCTGTGCAGACATGATCCGTCTTAATGTTTCTCTCGCTTGCTCCTCGTCTAAAGCCTCGATATCGACCTCGAGATCCGTGTCCACAACACAAATGCCGTCTCCTTCGGGGGCGACCTTGTCCACAAGCAACTTGAACTCCTCCCCTCGTGCGCCTTTGACTGCCAGCATTGAGCCTTTGCTGAGTGTTGTAAAGTTTTCTCGAAGTTGTCGTTCCAACAGTGGCTTCCAAT
Organism: Fusarium sp. NRRL 66739; assembly: GCA_021655895.1. Taxonomy (NCBI): domain Eukaryota; kingdom Fungi; phylum Ascomycota; class Sordariomycetes; order Hypocreales; family Nectriaceae; genus Fusarium; species Fusarium sp. NRRL 66739. The sequence continues at coordinate 24,226 of JAJJWO010000171.1, forward strand.
CGTCTGGATTATAACCTGCTTCCAAAGGTCTAAGTCGTACGTATGTGCCTTTTGGAAGTTGGCGCGCCTCGACCTTGATTTGGACGCCGTCCAGGTCCATCGGTTCTTGGTCGAGCTGTATCGAGTCTTGTTCCGTCGAACCAGTCGCCTCTTTCGGCGATATACATTCATCCTCTTGTATCCCCAGAGCTTCTGTCAACCATGGACTCAGCCCTAGAGTTCCCTCGGAGGCAGAGAACTCCCTGATGCCTGCAAAGACTGCATTCTTGTTCTTCGGGTTCACGAGTCGGAATATCAGAGGATTCGGAAGTTGTTGTGCGCTATCCGCATCGCTGTGGAGGGTAGGCCAAGGGCCTGATCGGCTGGGAGTCGTCGACGAGGACTGTGATCGCGCGGCGGCTAATAGCTGTTCGAGGGCGGACTGTGGGAGGAGAATCTTGTCGCCTCGAAGATTCTTTGTTGCTATCGCAGAGGGATTCACCACTGGGAATGCGCTTGACCAGCGCAAGGAGGCAGGCTCTTCCATAATTGTATATTCCTTGCAAACACTGCGATGCGATGTGATGGTTGGCGATGATTTGGTGGGGTTGAAGGATGTAATTACGTAGTGGTGGAGAAGGAAGTATAATGTCAAGGCGTCCGACGAAAGAGAACCATGTTAAAGAAAATAATAAAAACACTTGAAATATATTAACATGTTGCTAGATTTTTGCTATCAGCTATGGTGATTTACAGCTTCGCAAGGGGCGATGCTCAGTCAGCCGATTCGCTGACGTTCTTCGAGCATCGTCTGGAAGACACAGCTGCAGCCTTACATAATATCTGGGCATCACAACCAACACGGACTAACAAATATCCGGAGACTTGGTGTTGAGACAGTTGATACATATTACATATGCAACACTTCAATGTACCGTCTCATATGATAGCCGAAATAGATTGCAGGTTAATTACGTCCCGACTCAGAAACCCTAAGCCCATAGCTACCTACTGTGTGAGTTCCTGCACAGGCCGGGGAGAACCCCGATTCGAGGAATAGGAGCATAGGTTGCGTGTGCAGACTATGTCGTGGCAGTGGCTGAAGGTCATAGCTACACACAATCTCAACCATTCTGAGCTATGTCTATGAGTTAAAGTCTTGGCTGTGTTCCTTGCCGATCGCAACTCAAGGAGTTCTACCTGACCGCTGTTGTGATATGCCGTCCCAGACATGCACATGCAAGTCGGAGGTTATGCAGCTGTCGAGATTAACCCGAATGGATGGCTAAATGCACCGCAGCCATGATCAAACATGATGGCCATGATGAAGGGTTGCAATGCCGGCAACGTGTTCCGGAAACCAAAGCAGACGCCACTGAACGTTGAGGTGAGATTCAACAAAGCCAGCTCATCCAAAAGCTGTGCTAGCATCATCATCATCATCATCATCATCATAATCATCATCATCAATCACCACTCAAAGAAATAAAGCTACGCCAGCACCATGATGAGGCTTGCGCTTGACGCTTGGCGGTCTCGGGGGCCGAGCTTATTACAACGATCTGCGAGCGGACGTAATCCAGGGCGTACCTAGGGTAGGTATGCAGTGTAGTATAGAGCAGAAGAGTATTGATAGATAGGTAGTTTCTGTGACCGCTCATTCTCTTCCATCTCATGGTAGGATTGCGAAATGTGACACGGCGCCCTTGTCCATCCATCTCAACCCTCATCTCTGAAAGGGGCAGACTGACCTCCCCAGAAGGGATCAACAATGAAAGAAGCTCCAGGACCCTGACGGCAGCTTGGCAAAACAAGATATTGTAGCGTCATACACATTACTATGTACATACAGCTCGAGCCCCTATTCGCCCTGCGCTAGCTACTGTGGCCCATTTTGAATGGTGCGCCTCCAGGCAGAGATAAGATGTGCAAACGGCTTGGTGATGCCATCTTGTCAAGATATCAGTCGGCCAGACTCTGGTACTGTAACTGGACCCTTTTCTTGTCATGCAAATCCCCACTCTACAACTCCTCACACGGGCCGATCTCGTTCCCCCCTCCCCTCTCCCCTCCATTTCCCACCTCTCACAAGGTTGCGCTTCTTTGTTTTCTTGTGTCTGCGTCTGTCTCCGGTGCAGCCGGGATGTGAATTTCCTTGGTGTTTGTCTTGTTGAGAACCCCCACTCTCTGGCCATATGATCCTGTGCGGTGTACACTTGCAGACGCAGACAATCTTGAGGTATCATTTCCAAGGTGTCCAGGTTATCAAACAACAAGCTTTGAGGGCGTACTGCAGCTTATTATCTGTCGTCCATCACTTGGTACACTCCCCCAAATCTGAGAGTCAGAGTCACAGGCTGTCTTGGCTTTGCCTTACCTAGCCTCGCCAATCCAATCTCATCTCAGCCCATCTTCATCCCACCCAGCGGCCAACTCCAACTCCAACTCCATCTCCATCTCCAACTCCATCTCCATCTCCATCTCCATCTCCCCCAGACGAAACCACCGTAAATCTTTTCCGCTTTAGCCACTGGCATGGCGGCCCGTCAGATAGACTAATCAATGAAATCTACCATGTCTCAGCTCGGTCAGTCAGCTCAGTCTGTGTGTGATGTGATATCTTAAGTCCAGCTTGGTCCTCTCCATCTTGACCTTGTTTCTACTCTTCATCTTTCTATTCCATCCTTCCCGTCCCCTTATACCCCAATTAGCCCTCCTTGCCAGTTGGGCTACCCTCTATTCATCCATTGTCGTTGTCATCATCCCTCATGCCAGCCTGACATGAGCCCAGCTATCGTCGACCACCACACGCGCGTAGAGATCACCCAGATCCAACCAAAGGGCTTGACCCTCTTTGACACTCTATACAACTCTCTTGTCCTGCGACACACACTCCCCTATCTCCCCGTCTCCGGTCTCCTCAATCTTGCTGCCACCTGTCGCGATCTTCGCCATCTCCTCCACGAAACTCCAGGCGTCTTTCGCCACCTCGACTTGACACGGGTCAAGACTGCGCATTGCGAAAGCACCCGCAAGGAACCCGAGCGCAATCTCGCAGTTTGGCACAATGTGCATCTTTCCGACTACTTGACTGAGGATGAGTGAGTCCATGTCCATGTCACCCTGGTCCACTGAGCTGCGACCACTTTAAAACGGCCATTTTAGCTCACAGCTTGAATCCACAGCTTCTACGCAGGGCCCTTGAGGGGCATCTTCTCTACTCTCCGACAACGAGACATCCTCGGCGATGTGCAAACCCTGATCCTCGACGGCCTCTCGGTCACGGCCGAGCTGTGCCACGACATCATCAACGACCCAACCTACAGCGTGCGCACGCTCTCGATCCGCGGCGTCAAGAACCTCAACCATGGCAAGCTGCGCGCCGCCCTAGCCTACGCCTGTCGCAGCTCGCGCCCCGACGGCGCCCCACGACTCAAGGCTCTATACGTGTTTGGCCCAATGCCCCCCGATGCCTGCGACGCGCATGCGCACGACTCGGTCAGCGCAAGCTGGAACCAGAAGAGCCAGCAGGCGCTGAGCGCATCTCTACAGGGCGAGACCGACGCTTGGTGGTCTAGAAAGGGCCGCATGCTCAGCTCGACCAGCGACATGGACGACTGGGCGCAGTGTCTGCTGGCCTGTCAGGGCATCATGTCGTTTGACGCTGTTCTGTGCCAGGGTCCGCGCCACGCCAACTCGCCAGCGTTTGGCAAGACACATGTGCGCTCTCCGTGCAGCCCAGCCGTGGCCACATTTGCCGTCGGCGGCTGCGCGTCGTGCGGTAAGGCGCCCGAGGGCCTCGTGACGGGCGAGACGCACTGCTCTGCTCTGCCGCTGCTGGCTCCCCCGCCGATCCTGTCGTCTTCTGTGCAGGCGGCCACAACACCCCGACCGGGGTACGAGGAGTTTGTGCCTCGCTGCGCCGACTGCCTCAGAGACCGATTCTGCGTTACGTGCAACAAGTGGTGGTGCGAGTCGTGTTATCAGCCGTTTGGCCATAGCATGACAGTGCATGAGCCGAATGTTACCGTCGTTGAGTACGATGGGAGCTGGAGCTCGTTGGATCAGGTGCAACCTGCGCCGATGATGGCCAAGGACAAGGTACGGACTCTTTAGAGAGCAGTTATTGAGACTTGCCCTCTGGTGGATGATCAAGCATCCCAGTTCTATATCGACATGCGCTGACATGCTTACAGCCGCACGTTTCTCGAAGCTGCTGGGAATGCGGCATGAATGTGTGTTATATCCTCAATCACGACATGTACCGGGGCTAACTTGGATGGCAGTGCAATGACTGTATCGAGCGCACGCAAAAGGTATGCAAAAAGTGCTGCGGCGGGTACTGCCTGGTTCACAATGAGGGCTCATCGTCCTCTTTCGTAAGTTGACCTTGGAACTACGCATGATAACCATTTACTAACTAATTATAGTGCGACTGTATGTGATTTTATCTTCAACTCTCTTGTCGAGATATTATGTACTGACTGTTTTGCAGGGTGCTTCTCTCGAGGTCGCGGTCTCAGGCGTGTGTCTGGATGATACAGAACTGAATGGATACGCCAAGCCTTGGCGATGCATGCATGGTCCCTGGAAGACGGGGGTCGATGGAATCTTGCGAGGTGTCAACTGCTTACAAATGCGCTCGAGTGGGAGTTGATGCAAAACTCGGAATGCTGCTCGGATATTGCTGTTGTTGTTGTTGTTTTTGCTATTTGCTTCTGGAGTCACGGCGTAATGAGGATGATGAATCCCAACTCTTCAGATACTCACCACTTTTGTTTGGATAATTTAGTAGCGGGCGTGGGACTGGATCCCTCTGAAATATCACACCACTTTCATCACTTTCTCTGCATAATTCTAAGATGTTGATATCTGCCATTGTAAATGTCACTATGAGAGTCGTCTCAGATGTGGTTGTGATCGTCGTATGCAGTTCGGAAGGTAGAAAGTCCGATACAATGCAAGTCAGAATGATCCATGTCACTCCCAATAGTTAGTGACAACGAACGCCTCGGAATATTTGGTCGCCTCCGCAACTTCACTTCCATTACAAATTCTGGAATGCAACGCAACGTGCGCCTCCGACGGGAGCCTTTTGACAGGATCACAAACGAATGGCGCAAGCGACTGCGTCAATTACGTACTCGGCCTAATATTTCTCTTTCAGGAATAGACGGTCCCAGTCGGACCCCTTCATCATGATTCATCATAACGCGAGAGCGACAGCCCGTGATCGCTCGCTTCGGCGGCGGATCGCTCGATTTGAGCACTTGGGCACTGAATTTATTGCTTTTGTTTTTTGATAACCGCGCGCACAGCTCAGACCTCTCTAATCTATTAAACCTCTCTAGTATCAAAGCAAAAAACCGATAGTGCCGTCTTAGACCGAGTATTCCGAAGGCTTGTCAAAGTTGCTCAAGTATCCCCACTACCCGACTTCGGAAAGCCACAATAAAAAAGGACCCTGAAGATCTCCAGTTCAAAAACTCACGATAACTTCTACTCACTTACTCACTCACTCGATCACTCACTCACTCATCTTCAAATGGCCGCCGCGCGAAAGCCTCTCTCCGAGGTCCTCCCTCCGCTGATTCTCGGGACAGCAACCTTCAACCACCAATACCATCCAGACCCGACACAGATGCCCTACACCGACATCGTCGGCCGCGCCCTCGCCCACAACATCCTCGGCTTCGATACGTCGCCCTACTATGGTCCCTCTGAGATCCTCCTCGGCGACGCCCTGCGCAAGCTGACGCCTCCGCCGCCTCGAGAGGGCTACTTCCTCATCACAAAGGCTGGTCGCATCGCAGGCGACCAGTTCGACTACTCGCCCGCTTGGATCCGCTACAGCGTCTGTCGCAGTCTTGAGCGCCTTGCTACACCGTACCTCGACCTCGTCTACACCCACGATGTTGAGTTTGTGTCCCCTGAGGAGGTTCTCGCCGCAGTAGTTGAGTTGCGCCGACTGAGGGACCAGGGGCTTATCCGCTATGTCGGCATCAGCGGATATCCTGTCGACACGCTGGCCTCGCTAGCCGAGATGATTCTGCGCGAGACAGGAGAGCCGCTGGACGCCGTGCTGTCGTACAATCACTTCTGCGTGCAGAACGGAAAGCTGGGCGAGAAGGCGCTGCTAGGTCGCTTCAGAAATGCAGGCGTAGAGTGTGTGCTGAACGCCAGCATGTTGGGCATGGGTCTGTTGACGACGCGCGGTGTTGACAACAGTCCTATGCGATCATGGCATCCTGCGCCCGAGGAGCTGCGCGACCTATGCGCCAAGCTCTCCGACATTGCGCAAGAAGAGGGCGAGCATCTCGAGAAGGTTGCCATCCGCTGGGCGCTGGAGAACTGGGCGCGCGTGGGCTCCGAGTTCGGCACCAAGCTGAACCCGAGCGACTCCGGCCGTCTGGGTGTCAGCGTCATGGGCGTGTCGAGCGTGGAGGAGCTCGAGGAGACGTGGGCGCTGTGGACGGGTGTTGTGGGCTTGGTGGGTGATGAGGAGGCGGCGCAGCGCAAGGCCAGGATCGAGAGGATCGTGAGGGAGAGGATGTGGCCTGCGCTGGGTCAGTGGAAGGACTATGCGTGGGAGAGCGGTGGTCCTGGGTTTGTGAATACAAGGAATGCGGCCGAGATGGGAGTTGTGCCGAGAGATGAGACGGCGGAGAGGTGGCGGTTGATACCCGGTGCGCTGGACACGCCCAAGATATGATGAGATTATGAATAAAGCGCAAGAATTGATCTATTATGTTGTCATTGCCAAGCTGTCTTGTGTGTCAAGTGGTTATTGTCTAGTGTACAGATCAACAGTCATGCTTGTAGAGACTGATATAGATCCAATTGCCTATCATAGATCCAGAGGCGGTCCGGTAATAATCAGGATATTGTTTAATCTAAGGGAGTGTATGACTAAATAACTTAGGAATTTAGCCTAGAATATACCTAAAATATGGCTTAGTTATTCTAGTAGCCTTCTAAGATCTTAGTCTAGCAGATATCCTGATTTTTTGTCAACCTACCTGCCAGATCAAGCAAATAGAGATATGGAACCGCTGTCGTATCTCGCATTCGATCTTGCTGTAGCGCGGCGCTATCATGTAAGTGCCGTGTAGATCTCTTGGCATGCGGGCGATGTCAGTTAAAGGATAACTAAATAATTTAAGCAATTTAGCCTAGAAAATACCTAAGATATGTCTTGGTTATTATAGTAGCCTTATAAAGTTCTAGTAGATTTCCCGAACTTTTGTTAACCCACCCGCCTGGTAAGGAACTTGACGCAGCACGATGGACTTAATTCACGACTTTTGTTTCGTATTTCGTATTTCGCATTCAAGACACGAGTACATGAAAATTGGGTTAGAGAAGATAGTATAAAAGTATGGATCTTTGCTTTGAGATTGTTGGTACATAGTCACACAGAAGAAAGCACCATTCACTTACACCATGCTCCCAACACACTCAGTTATTTGTATTTTAGCCCTAGTGGTTTATTTCACGTCAGCAGAACTCATCTGCCGCCCGGAAGGTCCTGTACTTCCACAGCCTAAGCTCGCCAACTCACCAATCTTCAAAGCAGCCGCCGCCAACTTGACCGAGACTCTCGATGCCGCTATCTTCGGTTCAATCACAGCAGGATGGCCTGTTAACAACGTCTCGTTCTCGCTAGCTGTTGTGACTGCTGACCAAGAGAAGCCGGGCGTACCCATCTGGGAGTACCACCACCTTGCGTCCGCCAACACAAAGGGCACCAGGTCTCTTGATAGAGATTCGCAGTATCTTATTGGGTCGGTGACCAAGGTGTTTACAGACTATGTTCTCTTGAAAAGCGGCGTGGACTTGGATTCCCCAGTGACAGAGTTTCTCCCGAGGCTCAATGATACAGAGTCGATTATTCAGTGGCGGAATGTGAGCTTGAGGATGTTGGCTTCGTACTTGGGTGGGACGCCGGCGAACTGTGAGTTATAGCCTCAATGTTTGTTCCACGTTACTGACATCACTAGACGGATTCTCAGAGTTTTACTTCCTCAAGGAAGTGTTCCTCGCATATGGTCTACCGCCGATTGACGACAGTGAGTATCCGCCATGCGGTGTTACGGCACTCAATGAAGGATGCACGCGGAAAGGTAAAACAAACGAAAGACTGCCTTCATAACCAAGTTACTCATAGTGAAATAGACTATCTCACTGGAATGACCAGGGCATATCCACAGACTACCCCCAATGAGCGACCAGCCTACTCCAACATGGCCTTTGTCATCCTTGGCATGGCTCTCGAAGAGTATACGGGAAAGAAATTTAGTCAGCTACTGGAAGAGATCGTAGCCGCTCCTCTGGACATGGAAAATACGTTTCCTTCACCTGGAGATGCTCGAAAAGCTGTGATCCCTCCCGGCGATAGCAGCTGGGGCGCAGACTACAAAGAGAACACTCCGTAAGTGGGTTTTACCGGGGCTGCTGGTCAATTGCTAACGAGCAGCAGTGCAGGATGATTAGTTTCGTCCTTATCAGACCTCTCCAAGTTCTCGTATGCCCTGCTATCACGAACCCTGAACTTGACCTCAGCTGAGATCAATGCCTGGCTCGAACCAACCGCCTTTGCGGGCAACGCATACACCATGACTGGCATGCCATGGGAGATTCTTCGCCTGACGAACCTCACTCCCAGTCACCCTCACACCATCACCATCTATGGAAAGAGTGGTGGCGCACAAAACTACAGGAGTCAGATCAGCTTTGTGGACGATTACGGTCTGGCGATAGTCATATTGACCGCAGGCCCGATGAAAGCAGCGCCCATTCTTACAGATGCCATGCTTTATAATTTTGTGCCTGCTGCGGATCAAGCGTCGAGGGAACAAGCTAAGAGGTATGAAAAGAGATATGCCAATGATGGGGAGGAGAACAATGTCCCCATCGAGGCCTCTCTCAAGCAAGACAAAGACTCAATGGTGCTGGAATCACTACGTCGCAATGGCACGGATATTATTTCTGGACTTGTCAAGCTCTGGGGCCTTACTTTGGGTGGTTTTCTTCCAGAAGTTGGGCCCAAGATTAGAGTGTTTCCAAGTCAACTTCGCGAGGAGACGACGTTGGATGGGAAGCCTGCTGTTAAGGAGGTGTGGCATCTGTGGCCTGATCTTGGCTCAGACTTCGATACAGATCTTCCTGGCGGTATGATTGAGCCTATGAATTGCGTGGGATGGACGATCCAAGACTGGGTTCACTACGGCGGTGAGCCGTTGGATAGGGTGTTGGTGTATGTTGGAGAGGATGGACATGTTGTAGGGTTTGAAGTCCCATTTTTGCGATCGGGTGTTTTGCATCCTGTAAATGGATTCTAGTTTCTATCAGAAAAATACATTACATCCATTATAAATTCACATGTTTAGGTGGTCATGCCAAGTACAAGCCAAGGGTCCATCATGTCATGATGGAAGCTTACGTAAAATTTCTCCCCACGTGAAGTCGCGTTGGCGTAAAACTCCAAGAACCCATCGCCAACACCATCCTCCTCCTCTCCTCCCCCAAACGACCAAGCGCCATGGCCGGAGGACGCAAAGCCAAGCCCCCGGCCCCCAAAGGCTCATCCACGACTCTCGTCCTCGACAACGGCGCCGCCAGCATCAAAGCCGGCCTCGTTCGCGACGGCAAAATCGACGAACCGCGCATCATCCCCAACGTCATCGCCCGCGACCGCGCGCGCAAGGTCTACGTCGCTTCCGAGATTGAAAAGTGTCGCGACTTTGGAGAGATTCAGTTTCGAAGGCCTGTGGAGAAGGGCTTTATCGTCAATTGGGAGGCGCAAAAGGAGATTTGGGATCGAGAGTTGTTTGAGAATGCCTCGTTCAAGTTTGATCCTGCTGAGACGAGGTTGATTCTTGCTGAGCCGCCGAATGGGCTACCTATTCTTCAGACAAACTGTGATCAGATTGTTTTTGAGGAGTATGGGTTTACGAGTTACTACCGTGGCATTGGTGAGTAGTGCGCTGCCCAGACATACTTCACTGCTGACCAAGACACAGGGCCATCGTTCAACGCCTACCATGATATCCAAAATATCTTCCGAACCCCCCAAGACAACTCGACCGTCGCAAATACCCCCTCCGAAGCCGTCATGGTCATCGACTCTGGATACTCGCACACAACCGTCACTCCTCTCCTCCGCGGCCAACCTCTCCACTCGGCCATCAAACGATTAGATGTCGGGGGCAAGGTCCTAACCAACTACCTCACACGCCTTATATCTCTCAGACATTTTGATATGCGTAACGACACATATATCGTCAATGAGATGAAAGAGCTGTCCTGCTATGTCTCTGCCGACTTTAAATCAGATTTGGAAAAGTCATGGAAGGGAACCAGGGGAGAGCGCCGTCCTGATTATATGTCGGGAGGCGGCATCGCCAAGGATTACATCCTACCAGACTTTCACACACGCTTCAAGGGAACCTTGTGCGACTACGAACCCTCGCGACACTCCAAGGCGAGAAAGGTCGCCAACCAGTCCGAAGAAGACGCCCTGACGCTGCGCAACGAGAGATTCATCGTCCCCGAACTGCTCTTCAGTCCATCAGATGCCGGGATTAGGCAGCCCGGCCTGGCTGATCTGGTTCAGGAGTCGCTGAGCGGTCTCCCCATCGGGCTCTGGCCCAGCTTGCTCGCCAACATCATCGTCGTGGGCGGCAACACGCACTTTGACGGCTTCATCCAGCGGCTGCAGAAGGAGGTTGTGCAGCGCATGCCTGACGAATGCGTCGTGAGGGTTGCAAGGCCGGCGGATCCCATCACTAACACGTGGTACGGCGGTGCGAATCTGGCGAATCATCCGCATATTGAGAAGTTGGCTGTCACCAAGAAGGAGTATGAGGAGCATGGCGCCTCGTGGGTTGCGCGCAAGTTTGCGGCTGGGCTGGGGACGTGAGACCAAACTCGCCGAACTTGACTTTGATCAAATCTCTCGTTCAATGGGACTGATTCTTTACTCTTGAGAAGCAGGTGGCTTCATGTCAGAAAGCTTCATTCTGAAGAATGCAGTCTTTCCAATGCTGCAAGCTTGCGCCTCCTCGCAACAAGGACAGACATGCATACCATGTATCAGCAGAGCATGTGCCAGGTTGCGCACATAACATGCGCTATGCACTTTGCAGCGATATCAATATAATCTGGCCTGCATAACCTCAGCTACGCATGCACGCCATGTATCCGGACACGCCGGCTCTGTACCACGCCTCGGGGTCTGGGTTTTATGCGAGGGAATATACCTATCCGAGTGGTGCTGCAGATACGATTCAAGTCAATAGTGGTAAAAATTACCCTAATCCTGGATTAAACGTATCATGACATGGATAAATCATTGCGGCGGGTTACAAACCAGTACTCCATGTTAGAGTCACCATAGTAGCCAGTCTACCTGTCTACAGAATTCATCATGCTACAAATACACTCCCATCCGTCTGGTATCATAATCTGGTATCTCTTGACTGAATTAAAAATCTACTCATCCTCAACACGAACGATAATCTTGCCTCCACTGGACCCCTTCTTCAAGTGCTCAAACGCCTTATTCGCCTCTTGGAAAGAGAAGGTTGAGTCGATAACAGTCTTGACCTTGCCCTCCACCATCCAATCCCTCAGCTGCTGCAGGTCCTGACTCTTGTTGGCCGTCGCATACGTGACAAACTTGGTCTTGACGCCCCCGAGGAACGACGGCCGCACCATGTTGGCCGACAAGCTCAGGAAGCTCCTCACCGAGACGTGGCCGCCGACAAAGACGAAGCTGCTGCCGGGCAAGAGGAAGTCGTTTGACGATCCGTACAGGTTAGGCGGCGCATCACCTACGTTGTCGACGCAGTGGCCGAACACCTGCCCGCGCTTCTTCAGCTCGGCGAGCACGTCGCTCGTCTTGTAGTCGATGACATCGTCGGCGCCCAGGCTTCGGCACAGATCAGCCTTGGGCGTCGAACAGGTCACCGTCACATGGCACCCAAGCGCCTTTGCGATCTGGATGCCCCAGAGACCAACACCGCCAGATCCGCCGTTGAGGAAGACCTTGTCGCCTGCCTTGACGTACGGCGCAATGGTCTGGTACGCCGTCAGACCAGCTGTTCCGACGCCCGCGGCCTGGTCGAGATCGAGGTCAGCAGGGATGGTAACATAGCCCTCGCGGTCGAGGACGGTGAACTGCGCAAGGGAGCCGGCTGCCTTTGTTGGCGATGCTCTCGCGAGGACAAAGTCTCCCGTCTTTGCGTCGGCCACGTCGTCTGCAACGGCGACGACGCGGCCGCTGAGGTCCATGCCGGGGATCTTGGGGTAAGAGGTGATTGCGCGGGAGGCGATGCCGAGCTCGCAGATCTTGTAGTCGGCTGGGTTGAGGGCGGCGCGGGAGACCTGGACGAGGATCTGGCCGCTCTTGAGGGACTCTGGCGAGGGCTTGGGGATGGTGTCGTTGAGCTTGAAGACGGATTCGAAGGAGCCCGGGTGGGCGACTTGCCAAGCTCGCATCTGTGCCATTTTGATGGGTTGGGGATTATACAGAGTAGAGTGAGGTGAGGTGTCTGTTTATATCCTGGTTGACAGAGTTTATACAGGAGTGTTGACTGTGTGTTGAGAGTATAAGTCGTACGTGGATCAGGAGATTGTCCTACAAATGGGTAAAAGCGGTATTAACAGAGATGTGCTTGGTATGATTGTGTTGTTTCACTGAATAAGTTTACATGTGAAGTTGCAGCTATTGTCTACAAATCTCAATGACGTCTTGCAAAAAAGAGAGGCAAAAATTGCTAGCGGGTGGAGATGCCGAGGTTGGCACTGCACGTCCGGAAATGTTCTCGAAGCTGTCTTTATTTTATGGGCCCATTTAAGGGGAGATTAATACGGAGAATGCGAGAAATAATGCATTCTATTATCAATGCCATCTTTGGATATCTCGTTCTCTGCAGCGCGGTAGTTGTTGGGGTTGATGGTGTTTTGTCGGGAGCTTTTCATCAGCGTCAAGTTTAGTTGGTATCATGCTCTCTCTGTCTGGATGATGCAATTACCCATCAAACAACATTCAGGCTGTTCTCAGAGGTACCTCTAACGGCGCTGTCGAGCAACGTCCACATCGTTTAACCGCCCGGCCCATGTTTGCAACTCGGCCTCTCAACGGTGCTGCTTTAATGACGTTGAGGTCGCAGTTACAGGCCGTGACATGTCGGATTGGCCGCACACTTGCACAACCAGGTCGGCGTTGCTTGGACGGCTGGTGATGGCGACAATCACGGCCAATAATCTGGGGTTTATAGCTAATCGAAGTCCCGTGCCGGTCTCGCGAGATTGTCTGTATATATCAGCTCATTGTGATACGCTCAACAAGTTCAGCGCTTTGGGGAGGGGCGTGCACGAATACGAGAGACCGTTGATTGCGATAAAGTGGAGGAGAATAACGTTTTGGCTGTCCAAGGAGAGTAGATGTACCTGTCATCTCTCAGCAAGCAAGTGCTGGTCCATAGAGATCGTCATCTTGCGACAGTCGGTGTCTTACCCTATATGCAGCGAAAGACGCGCAACAAACCTGCAAAAGTGGTGGTTAAATTAATCACTGACTTGTTTGGCCATTCTGGTCAAGATGGGCATTGGTATGTCGAAATCCATCAGGCAATTGATCTCGATATCAATATGGCGCATCATGCCATGTCATCAGTCGATCCGATGAAGCTGGCGATACCTTCTGATGGGCGCTCACGAGACGCCAACTTTATCGAATGTCCAGTTTTTAGTCCAGGAAGCGATGATTCACAGCTTGGAGACAATCAATTAGGCGAAGAGGAGAAAGATGTGCACTCCACAACGATCGGGACAAGCCTCTAAAGTCAATTGCTCAAGTGGCTGAAAGCATAACTCTGTCTCTAATCTGAGATGTAGATGTGAAGGCATGGTGAAGTCACTCGCAACATTCGTCGACGTTTTTTTGCCGCGGCCGGATCTATTGGACCGACCAACCGTCGAATTCAACGTTGATCGCCGACGTATCACATTGCAGTGAATGGGCAGCAGAATGCGGGGGAGCTGGGGAGATATGGATAGATGGTGGGAGGGCATGTCGATCAATCAGTGAGAGTTTGTGCGTCTGAGACAATGCTGTGTTGTGTTGTCTGGTTGCTCTGGCAGACAATCAAAGAAACATGTCCCACTTGCTCACCGTCAAGCCGCAAATAATCGGAGCAATAGAAAAAGGAGGCAGTCGTCAGAGACTCCCAAAAACATCGTCAGTGATTCATGACCAACGACTTTGGAATGGGAGGCTCACAACGCCACCCATCTCATCATCAGACACTACTCGGTACGGATCAAGAATTACCAGATTGGGAATACTCATCCGTTGCCGTCCCGGAATACGGCTAATTTGTCTTGCAAATTCTGCCATTTGTAAGAATCACGGGGTCTCGGCCGAGTTCCAAGGCGCTTATAGAGTAGAATTTTTTTTCTTTTATTGTTGCTGACAGTCACGGGGCCGTAAAAGAGAGTTGAGTTGGGGGAATCTGACACGATGGCTTCAGAGTGAGTCCGGCCGAGGGCCCACATGGGCTGCATCTCTCCAGACGCCCCCTTGAAGCAGGCCGACCAGATTGGTCATGGTTGACAGACTCGGCGAGACCTCGTGACCCCAGAGTTCACATCAGTGATCGATCCAGCTCGTGGCAAAAGACCTACTATGTATGTAGTGACTACCTATGTTGTATTTGATTCCCGATGCTCAGGTAACTTGGAGATAGACGGCGTGCACTGGCGGGACGGGACGATCAAGGCCTTGATTTGATGGGCATTTATTTATTTTTGGTTCCTATTCCAGTCGAGGCCGAGACACTCGTCGTCTCACAAGGGAGCTCATGTGCAACTGGACTGCTTGTTGGGCTGTTGACTGCTGTACGTAATAGCAGCCCAGTCGTTGGCAACGCTCTCACATTGAGTCTGCGGCTGTTAACGGGCGGCTGCTTCACAATTAGTCAATACCCAGGTCACTTTTACTCGGCAAACCGCTGCGTTGCGGCTAAAATGCATTCCGCTGGCCTGGCTGACTCCGGTGATAGTGGTGGTGTGTGGTATGTCCGTGTAGGCATCGGCTTGGCAGCTCTAGAGGAACAGACAGACCCTGACGTTTCGGCCCGGAATTAATATGCATGACAAGGTCGATTTGGCGCCCTCTCGTGACGATGGTGGCTTTTTGGCTTTTTTGCATGTCACTGTCACTATTCAGAACCCCAAGTTTCTTTCGCTTCCCAGTCCAGTCCCTCGGTGTAATCCAGCTTAGACCAGCTGCTTGTTTCGGGCTCACTCTGGGGTGAAGATCCGGAGAGTCTGGGGTTGAGAATGCGGCATCTCGGTGGTATTCGGAGAGACTCTCTTGATCTTGTCTGGGGGAGGGGGAAGGGGGGGAGAATGGTGTTGACAGATGAACACCAGGTAGTTCCCCAGAGAGAGAGAGTGAGTTGAAGCAAAGCTCGCTCCCTGCGGCGGTGGCCTGCTCTCGGTCAATTACAACCACCCATGTCAGCCCCGGGACCAGGCAATAGCGCGTCCAAGTACCACCGAAAATTCGCCCATTGGAACCTTGGTCCTGGGCCCTGGCGCCTCTTTTCTGCCTCCCCCGCGTCGGCTGAAGACGAAAAGGGTTCGTGGATCGTGGCTGTTGGGTGCCGGAGACTGGGTTTGCTGGGGCTTGGCACTGGCAATTCGGGGAAGAGTGCGGGATGTTAGAGTACCTAGGGCCATGATCGTCTGTCTGTCTGCAGGATGCCATTGATGAGAATGCCATGAGAGCAATCGAGAGGTCTGTATGCCAAGATGTTGCTGTCAAACTATCTACTGCAGACTCATGCCATGCCATGCCATGGCCTGACACGACAATGGCCATTCTGATATCCACAGCTACCGTCCACCCGGATCACCCTCAGACCCGAAAACCGCCCTTCTCCGAATCTACTCGACTCATCGACTCTAGAACTCTTGATAGAAGGTCCCATGGCCATGCCATGGGGAAATAAACGGGCGGCCGTACTCGGCGCTTTTCTGGGCCAGGTCAACTGTTGGAACGGTTATGGGCCAACCGTCGGGAGAAGCCCCTCCACTATCGTCGGCCTTACCTCGTAGCACCTTCGTACAGTTACGGGGGCGGGCTGCCCATCCCCACGCGTGTTCCCCGGATGCTTGGCGGGGTTATTATTCAATTGTTTAATTTTTTTTTTTGCTCTCCAGGGGATCAAGATTCGAGGATTTGGAATACGTGTATATCTTGAATTGTGGCTGATGGTGAAGGCACATGATTGCAAAATGCACACATAATCTCGTTGTTGTTACATCGACGGGCATCCAACGTTGAATGAATGACTGAGTGATTCAACAACAACACCACCTCACCTAATTCTGCTTGCGCCCTGAATTTCTCGTGATGGAATGCATGTCTTCTCCTGTACTGTACCTAAGCAAGCACTCATGATGCCTCCACTTGGACGTCAAGACATATCTCCGTCCTTAATGAGGTCTCCATTAGCCAGACTCGTAGACTCCGTTCCCTTTAAAAAAAAAAAAAAAAAAAATCCATTCAATAGCCTCACACCCCCAGAGCATATCCTTCTCCATATGCGGCCGCCTCCGTACTCTCAGTGTCTGCCGACTCAGGGCGTGTGCGCAGCAAACCACCCGACAGGTCCCATGCCCTCCCCATGTCCCCCATTTAATCGTTGCCCCATGGGCCCCCGGGACTAATTTAGGGCCCCAGGCGCGTTTGTTTGGCGCGTTTGGCTTAGTCGTCTGGCTGCAAGTGACTGTAAAGCTCGTGAACGGCCGAGGGATGCCAAAGTTAGTTACCCAAAGAGGCAATTTGTAACCTTGGGGCAGGTATCTTGTAGCTTGTAGCACGGGTTTTACTCGCGGTATTCTAATTGACTTGGCTGTTCTTGTCCCTCTTGGGTTAGGTTAAGCTCAGCTTGGTGCAGCTTTTTGCTGAGGCGCATCGGGCAGGGTAGAGGGACAGGTCATGTAAGGTAAGGTAAGGTAAGGTAAAGGTAAGGTAGGTGCGATGCAGTGCTGGTGCAGGTGCAATACCTTCTTGTCTCGTCGAGATTAAAAAGACCCGTCTGCCCCTTCCTCGTGCAACTGTTCCATCCCATCCCATCTCATCCTATCCTCAATCACAACACCTCACATCAACAAGTCTACCTTGTTTCACTACCACCTCCTCTTCTGCTCTGTGATTCACCTCACACCAACCACAACCACAAATACTGCTGCTTCCCCCCTCCTCTGCCCCTGCCTGGCTCGATTTCAAACAAAAACACCAGTCGCAATGGGCATAGACGACACCCACGCCGAGGAGCGCAAAGGCTCCGTGGCCCTCCAGACCGCCGACAATGTCGAGCAGATCGAGGCCCCCGTCACCTGGAAGGCCTATCTGATGTGCGCTTTCGCATCCTTCGGTGGTATCTTCTTCGGTTACGACTCTGGATACATCAACGGTGTCAACGGTTCCGCCTACTTCATTCACCAGGTCGAGGGCGCTGGCAAAGATGCCCTCAGCGAAAGCCACTCGTCTCTGATCGTCTCTATTCTCTCCTGCGGTACTTTCTTCGGTGCTCTGATTGCCGGTGACCTTGCCGACCGAATTGGTCGCAAGTGGACTGTCATCATGGGCTGTGTTATCTACTCTATCGGTGTCGTTATCCAGATGATCACTGGCCATGGTGACGCCCTCGCTTGCATTGTTGTTGGTCGTCTCATCGCCGGTATCGGTGTCGGTTTTGAGTCTGCTATTGTCATTCTCTACATGTCTGAGATTGTGAGTTACTCTTCCACTGCTTGCCGCCTGTCGCTCCCCTACTAACACCTACCTCTCAGTGCCCCAAGAAGGTCCGTGGCGCCCTCGTCGCTGGCTACCAATTCTGCATCACCATCGGTCTTCTTCTCGCCGCCTGCATTGTCTACGGCACTGAGAACATTGACGGCATGGCCTCCTACCAGATCCCCATTGGCATCCAGTTCCCCTGGGCTGTCATTCTCGGTGGTGGTCTCCTCTTCCTCCCCGACTCTCCTCGATACTTTGTCAAAAAGGGCCGCATCGAAGAAGCCCAGGACGCTCTCGCCCGTGTTCGTGGCCAGCCCAAGGACTCCAAGTACGTCCAGTCCGAGTTGGCTGAGATTGTCGCCAACGAGGAGTACGAGCGCCAGATCATTCCCAACACCTCCTGGTTCGGCAGCTGGGCCAACTGCTTCAAGGGCAGCCTCTGGGATGGCAAGTCTAACCTCCGCCGAACTATCCTTGGTACTTCTCTTCAGATGATGCAGCAATGGTAAGATTCACTTCCCTCTCAGCCCTGACATGACCAAGCTAACCAATCTCTAGGACTGGTGTCAACTTCATCTTCTACTACTCGACTCCTTTCCTCAAGTCCACTGGCGCCATCGACAACGTCTTCCTCATGTCTCTCGTCTTCACCCTCGTCAACGTCTGCTCCACTCCCCTGTCCTTCTGGACCGTCGAACGATTCGGTCGCCGCTTCATTCTCCTTGTCGGTGCTGCTGGTATGCTTATCTGCCAGTTCCTCGTCGCCATCATCGGTGTCACTGTCGGTTTCAACCACACCCACCAAGATCCCCAAGACGCCGATTCCCAGATTGCCAACAACATTAGCGCCGTCAACGCCCAGATTGCCTTCATCGCCATCTTCATCTTCTTCTTCGCTTCCACCTGGGGCCCCGGTGCCTGGATCGTCATTGGCGAGATCTTCCCTCTCCCCATCCGATCCCGTGGTGTTGGTCTCTCCACTGCCTCCAACTGGCTCTGGAACACCATCATTGCTGTCATCACCCCTTACATGGTCGGCGAGAACCGAGGCAACCTCAAGTCCTCCGTCTTCTTCATCTGGGGTGGTCTCTGCACCAGCGCTCTGGTCTACACCTACTTCCTTGTTCCTGAGACCAAGGGTCTGTCTCTTGAGCAGGTCGACAAGATGATGGAGGAGTCCACTCCCCGTACTTCTGCCAAGTGGAAGCCCCACGAGACCTTCGCTCAGACCATGGGTGCTGGCGATGTCAAGGTTGTCCCCAAGACCGAGCATGACGACCACGTCTAAGGTGATCGGCTGCTTTGTTTGCTTTTATTGATGAGGGGAGATTTACTTAATAATTATACCATGATGAATAGTTGCAGGTCATGACGAGGATGACGGGAAGAAGCATATGAGCATAATGTGTATATATCAGAAACAGACTGAACATCATATGAAGTTATCAACATTATCCTTTCCCGTGACTGGTATTTGTGAGATATTGGATTTATTCAGCATCAAGTAAAAACTGTGGCTTTTATCAACTCACCTTTGACCAGCTACACTGTTCTGCACCCGTTGCAAGAGAAACCTGGCCTCGCCCATGGACAGATACTGATTGCGCAAAGGAAAAGGACGGGTTTACCGCTTACTAAAGTCTAAATAAGCTCTTTGTGGTGCAGTAACTTTTGATCATTGTAGATGGGTGTCTTTGGATGGTTCGGGTAGATCCAGGTGTCGTCATCTCAAGATAAGCTCAACGCGGAGAGGCCAATTAAAGCCAAGTTGATTGTGTAGATGTGCGTAATAGAGATCTGACAAGGTAGATCTCTCTTATTAGTTCAAGTTACGGAAATGCTCCTTTATAGTATAGCTAGGTTTGCTGTGTTGTTTACACTCGGTTGCACTTCTATCACTTTTAGCTTTAGTGGACGCGGTAATGACTTCGAGGGGGTTGGGGAATTGAGGAATACGTGATAATATTTTTGCTTACCTGCTTCTGGGCCAAGGGCTATCATGTGTGGATGGGAATTGCTGTGCTGTCTGCATAGCTGTCATGGTCTCCTATGCTGTTGTGTTTCAGTGTGCATTGCACCAATAGGTTTGGAACTTGGCAGTTGATCCGACTCAAGACCACGAGAATACAGAGGCAGTCGATGCACATGAATATGACATGTTATCTATGGGTTATTGTGATACTTTAAGTCGGGCATGCCGTAAATTACCAAGTAGTGTTGGTTGTGCTCAGTTACTGTGATTTTTGCACCGGTATATAAGTGACCGAGACTGAGCAAGCCACTCCCAAGTCTGCTTTTGTATTTTTAGGAATGAAGAACATTAGTAGTCGAGATTATCTTTAGATAGAGGGCATAAGCCACTCATGTGCCATGTAGTCCAATTTTCTATCATTGATAATCATATCAAGTTGCCTTTTTTAACATCACTATTCTGGTGGTATTACTCAGCTTTATGGGCTTGTTAGGGTTCTTAATCCTTCCTCAGTTAGGCTGATGGAAAGACTGTGAACATAGAACTGCCAGCGACTATAGTGCTTCGAGTAAAAGTCTCCCTGTTTCATGATGGTCTGTCTGGACAAGCCGTGGTTTGTTTGTTTGCCCGTCGAAAAGAAAAGGACTTTTGCACGTGTATCAGCTTCTTCTTTCTGATTAGTGGCTGAGATTGAGACGTGGGCGGTTAGGACAAGGGAATAGCATCCTTGCAAGCGTACCTGATAGTTAAGCCACACTCTAATCATACTATCCGTCGAGGTTGTCTGTAAAGAGAAGCGTAGCTCATAGTTTGCAGCAAGCATGTAGCATAATGTTTTACGGAACTATCACAGTACTTTGACGGACCATGAGGTATGCTGGATAACTGTAAATAAGCTTAATACTGCTAAGCATAACTATGTCCCCTGACGGCGATGCCGAGATGATTTCCTTTGAACCCTGCAGGGCTGCATCTATAGGAAGTGTGCCTTGCTATAACCCGATGTGGAATGGCAATGCATAGGTAGGATGAAACCGCTAATTCTATCGTACCCTTGATTCAAGCACATCTTTCCATTGGCTGGTATGCGAAGCTTGGCAATGCTTGTTGGTATTCAAGCTTCAGCCATGCGATGAAGGATCTACGGCTGGTGAGAATTGTCCAATAGAAAGTGAGTTCCCCTGACAGTTTGTTATTCCCAGCCCGATTAGAGCAGCTCAATTCAGGAGTCCTTCTCCAATAGACCCCATTTAATATGCTTACGGCCAGTTGATTAGCTTGTCTTTGGTCTAGCCTCGTGGACAGATACTCTAATCTCTATGGCTTGAAATCGAGTCTTGTGGCTGAGTAGGACGCGAAAGAAGCGCAGTACTTCATCTCAATTGATCCTTCCATGAGCTCAAGAGATCCTTTGTAGTTTGTGAGCAGTTTGACGGAGATCCTTGGCTTGCTTGCTTGTAAGTTGATACTTTCAGAGTACTGAGATGAGGAAACGAATAACACTACAAGCAGGCATGAACTCATATATAAATACCATGACTGCTCTTGGTTCTCCAATTCAGATCGCCACCTCAGTCACTGCTACAGCTTCCTTCTTCACCCTACGCTGACCGCACCAAGCATATCTGGCCAGGGACACGTCTCTTGTGTTTGCGTCAGCAAGACAGATGGGGGTAAGTCTATCACCGCGGGATCTACCATAAGTTTGATGTCTGACTATTATATAGAGGCCCAGTAGCAGACCCAGAACAAGAACGGTCGCTGGGTTCGCGGCCAGGCTGAGTTCAGCATTGCTCTCCCCGTCAACCGCATCGTTGGCTGCAATGCCAAGTGTGAGGACTTGACCTACAATGAGCCTCTGCCTGCTGAGGGGACTCAGCGTGTTCCTTTTGATATTACTTTTGATTAGATGATTGATGGTGGTTGCGGGGACGAGCAATGCCTAGGGGAGGTTGATTAGGCACGGGCTATCTATTTATTTTCGAGTGCCTGAGCGTTTTGATTTGTTTCATCTTCCTAGCTTTGAGGAGATGATGTGTTTTTACACTGAATAATAGAGATAGAGTGCATATTAGTTTAAAATTTTAGAACTTGGGCTATGTTGACTTGATCTGCCGCGAAGTTTTACGCCAATATCAATTGTCAAAGGAATACTAAACGAATGGTATAGAAGTACGCAGGAGCCTTGAATACAAGCCATTTCTATACTGCCCTTTTTCTTAGCGAATACATTGCTCTTCTCTCCGGCTGGCTCGCTGGAAATCATGGTGTGTTACATCGGAGGAAGCTGCAGACTTGCGATCACGTATTTGCTGATGGCTAGGTAGGCTAATTAACCAACGAATAAAAGATAGCTTGCAGAATCCTGGTTGTCAGCTTCCTACCCAGTTTCTTAAAGTACGTTAGTGCTTATACATACCGGATTGTACGGAAGTGTCAGATTGGTATAAAAAAGGGCCAGGTTCCGCCACGACCAGTTGCGAGACAGCCCATCTAATATATCTAACCAGTACTCCTAGATATTGTACTATACATCATGTCGGCAACTCAAGGTCAAGCCCGGATTGCTATGCGCGAGCAGCACTATAACCAACACTGCGAGATTCAGCATGCGGCCATGCAAGCCGGACTTGATTTGATTCCTAGCTACACTGACAGTACGTGGTGATTAGAACATGTTACTTACAGCTGGGCAGAAGCCATTTCTGATGATAAAAACAGGAACAAACTTAGTGGCCATTGATTATGGCTGTGCTCAGGGCGCCAACTCGTGAGTATCCAACACTGCGGCGTCACACTCGCTGCTAATGTTCCAACAGCATTGAACCGCTGCAAAAGGCAATCTATACGCTTCCTGACGGTGCAACTGCCTCAATCATCTTAGAGGACACCCCTTTTAATGACTTTGGCAGTCTGGCAAAGACCGTTGCCAAGCACTTTTCCAACACAGACAAGAACACCCTTGTTTTTCCAAGCATCGTGCCAGTGGGCTTCTACAAGCAGGTCATTCCTGTTGGCTATGCTGACCTTGGATTGTCTTGGTCCTCCCTCAACTATCTTGAGCAGATCCCTTCAGTGTCTCTAGATGCCACAGCATCACCAGCCGAGTTTGCAGCTGCTCGACATAAAGCACTATCAGCAGCCGGCCACACAGACTTGATCAAGCTTCTC
The DNA here is from genome assembly GCA_021655895.1 of Fusarium sp. NRRL 66739. NCBI lineage: Eukaryota > Fungi > Ascomycota > Sordariomycetes > Hypocreales > Nectriaceae > Fusarium > Fusarium sp. NRRL 66739. Next base: position 47,166 of record JAJJWO010000171.1, read on the forward strand.
AAACTACGAGCCAAGGAAATCAAACAAGGAGGGTATTTCATCGGCGCTATTGGCGGCCAGAAACCTGAAGGAGAGACGAGAGTTTCAAACCCCGGCCTCGAGCCGGTGCAGGCCGCGTTGATGCGCATGATTGGCGAGGGCAAGATGTCTTTTCCTGAAATTATGCAGACAGCTTTGTTTCCCAGCCATGAGCGTACCCCAGATGAATTCCGAGCTGCACTGGGCGATCCAGCCGTGGCACCGCTCTGGGAGGTTGAGGCGTTGGAGCCAAAGCTGATCGAGCACCCGGCGTGGGCAGTCTACCAAGCTGCGGTTAAGGCTGACGAGAGCAATAGAGATGAAGCCCTGCAAGAGTATGCGCGGGCTGTTATTGTCAACTTGGCTTCGGCGTCTGGATGGTTCTGGGTAGATGTGCTTAAGAGGTCGAGGGGAGAGGATTGGGATGGTGGTGATGCTTATCTCCAAGAGTTCATAGACATGGCCGTGGATGAGTTTGTAGCAAAACATGCGGATCTCAAGGCTGAAATTTGGTACAACTATGTCAAACTCAGGCGGACAGACAAGACAGCTTAGGAGTTACATCCCGTGTTAGCAAATGGATTATGGGTTGGATGAGGGGATTGTGTAGGGTATACCAAGTGTTGAAGTGACATTCATTTATACGTCTAGTAGGAAATTTATGCAGCGTTCTTTAGTTACAGGTATATCTGAGTTTCTCTTTGTAAAGGTGGATTGATAATTAATCACATAGGCTATCTCTCAGTTCCAAATGATAGAGTAGAAATCATTTAGGTAGGTATACGTCTCTTTATCTGTTAGCAAATAGAAGTCCTTGGAAACTGCGAATCCGTCACGTCATACTGAGCAGGTGTATTAGTCAGAATAGCTCCACGGACATGCAAATATTATCTTGATAAAACCCCCTGGTGGATCCTACATTTCGTTACTGATCTCGCTCTCGAAAAAAGCACAAGGTTTCATAAAATCCGTCTCTGGAAAGCATCAGCCATGGAGCGAATCGGAATCTTTCCTGCCTCTGGTGCGTTGGGCACCAGCACCTACACCCATCTGCTCTGTCGAGTCCCCAACGACAAAGTCACGCTCATCAACCGATATCCCGAGAAAGTCCCTAAGGAATATGTCGACACCGGTGTCACCGTTCGCAAGGCCTCGTATGAGTCTAGCGCAGAGGAGCTTGTGGATGTGTTGAGTGGGATCGACGTCCTCTTCCTAATCTCATACCCGAGTCACGTCCATGAGTACAGGACCAAAGTCCAAACCAAGGCCCTTGATGCAGCGCATAAAGCTGGAGTCAAGCACATCTTCTACTCGTCACTGGGCTTTGCATCCGTAAACAAGGACACTACAAAGGCGGAAGTCATGGGAGCTCATCTCGATAGCGAAGCTCACCTGAGGGAACTCGCTCGCACATACCCTGGCTTCACATGGACGAGTATTCGTGAAGGCCTCTACAGCGAGTCGTTTCCGATCTACACTGCCTTCCTCGACATTAAGAACCCCACATCCAAGGTCCTCATTCCCCATGACGGGAGCGCCCCTGGTATCAGCTGGGTCAAGAGGGATGAGCTGGGAGAAGCTACTGCGTGTCTCATGGCCTCATACTTCCAATCGCCGTCATCCTTTGAACACACCAACAAGATTGTCACGTTGACCGGCCCCAAGTCCTGGACACTGGAAGAAACTGTTACAGTTCTCTCTCGAGCAGCGGGCACAGAGATGCAGACCCAGCAGGTCAGTGTGGAAGAGTACGCAAAACAGCCTCAGGTCAAAGGAAGGTTTGGGTCTGAAGAGCTTGCTACAACGTGGGCGACTGCATGGGATGCTATTCGTTCGGGAGAGACAGATGCAGTGACTAGTACTTTGGGTGAGGTTCTAGGACGCGAGCCTGAGAGTTTCGAAAAGACTATCGAGGAACTTGCCAAGAGTTAGTGGTGTTGTGACTGTGGACAGAGTTTAATGGAAAGGTAACAGTTTGTATCAAACGAGCAGAGCTGGATAATTTTAGTAGCTACTAGTTGGTACTTTTTATTTTATTTGAGTTTTATACAGACGAGCCATGTAACATAATATGCCTGACTTGTGCTGAACTAAACTTTTCCACGTACTATGTAGTGGGCCATTGCCACGAGTTTAGGACGTCTGGACGTTCCTGCTGGGGAAGAATGTGCCTATGGATAGAAAACATCTAGAAACATGTCGATGACATCAAGAAAGCAAGACAAGAGGGCCAAGAATCGTAGCTACTTTCTAGAAAGGTCTTGGGTACTGACCGGCCCCGGTTCCGTTGGGGCGGCGCGCCTTTGCCGAGTTGGTTCTAGGCGTACGTCAGTGGATATTTATAGCAGAGACAGGCGGTGTGCTAAAATAAACTGGGCTAAAAGGGGGCTTGACATAAATGTCTGGATGGTGAGGCGGGACTCTTGCTGGGTTCATGACCTAATAATTTATGCAACCAGACTGGCTCCCCCGGGCTGCTGAAGTAATTCTTACAGCCAGTAGAGGGAAACGTTGCTTGATCGACAGCAGATGTGCAGCCAAGATGGGTATGCGATGATCCGTAGCTCGTATTCTTCAGCTGGTGGACACACGAGGGGCAGTGCATGCACAGATGATAACTGGGAAATGACGAGGCGGAATAATTAATACTTTCTACATGAAACTTTATCGGCCGAGTCGGCACTGAAGGCATTCCATACAGTACCGGTACTGATCGTCATAAACAGGGGACCCCATGTAATTTTATGCGGAGTACTCATGGCTTCTACGTACCTATGTACGGCTCCTTCGGGAGAAGATGATGTCAATAACTGCCGTTGGGAGCTGCATAGACTCAATTTCCCATGTCAGGTCCCCTTGCCGATCCCTTAGACTATAGGATATAAGGTGCAGCCACATCCTCTCAGCCGAAGACATTCTACAACCACAACCACAAATACATACACTCTCATCCATAACAACAACATCACAACAACCCTCAAAATGCAGTTCAAGACTCTCTTCACCGCCTCTCTCCTCTCCGGCCTCGCTGCCGCCGCCCCTGCTGAGGGTAGCGGGTCTTCGTCCTCTTCAAGCTACCCCTACGGCTCCTCGCCCGACAACGGCGGCAAGCCATTCACGCTGACATCTCTGCGATCCGGCAGCCCCGTCCACTTCGGCACCTTCAACGCTGTCGAAAGCAAGCTCTGGGTGAACTACCCGGGCGGTAACCTCGGCGCCGACTGCGGCCCCGGCGGCAAAAAGTCTGCCAGCGCCGTCTTCCACATCAAGGACGAGCAGCTGTACCTCTACTCTGCCGGTCTCATCGGACAGCACTTCATCAACGACCTCTCCGGCATGGGCCAGGGTAACCTCTGGTATGCCAACGACTCCAAGCCCGTCACCGGCAAGTATTTCCAGACCAAGGGCTGGAAGATCAACAAGGACGGCAACCTGCAGTTCCAGAACGTCGCCGACTTTGCTCTCTGTGGCACCGGCCCCCAGGGCGCATACACCGCCTGGCTCGATATTGGTGTCGCTCACCCTGGCAACACCGACGCCGAGTGCTTCAGCGTCCACGCCCGCACCTTCACGGCTGAGGACCCTGCTAGCTGCCTCTACACCACTGACCCTCTGACGGGTTAAGAGGGCTCTGCTAGGCTGAGCTGTCTTTACACCACTTCTTGAGCCATAGGCGCATTATAGACTGTCCCTACATAGCAAGCATATATATGTATTAATTTCTAGAAAGTGTAGTCACTGATTTTATAATCATTGGCCATCTCAATTTATATTCCGTCATGTCATGTTTGTAGCAATTCATCGAGTCATGTGATGTAATGCCAAGTTCTTTCTTTGCCCAGAAAAAGTGGCACCCCAGATCGCCACACGTGACCCTCAACGCTGTTGTTTATCAGATGATCTGATAAAAAAACCTCACAGAACGAACCCCTGCACGCTCATCGTCACTGTAACATCCTCATCTCTATGCCTCTTGCTGCTAGCTGCAGCCATGAAGCCTGTAGCATGTCTCCTCCTAAATATCGCGATATGGAACTCTGCAGCTCTGGCCGAGCAGCGATCGCCCGACAAAGTGTGCTACGACTCATGCGATGCAAGCTTGCGACAGGTGCAGTACGATGACATGCTACGGAACCTAACGAGCTCGACCAGGACGTGCTACAGCCCGCGGGCCATTCTGTCGCTTTATCTATGTCTGGATGTCTATTGCACGCCTGGTGCGAGAGATGTTGGTCTAACACCCCTCAACGAGACATGTCTACAAGAAGCCCACTTGACTCTACCGCCATTTGATGCTGTATCAAACTACACGGCTGCGGATATCGAAAAGATTCGGAGGGTAGAGAAGAATGAAACATATGACACCACCGTCTTTAGCGAGGTTGTTCTGCCGTCTGAGAACTGGTTTGGCATTTGGTGGGACACTTTGGTAGGCAACTTAGATAGACTCTATACTGGGCCAGAATACTAATTGCGTTCAGGACTCTATCGCGTATACATATCTCCGCAACGACTTGTACGGGTATGCAGAATTCCACGCTTCTTTTTACGATATTTTGCTCATCACAAATAGGAATGCCATGATTGTGTTCTGGCTCGTTGTCGTGACCATCGGACTTTTAAACCACGCCATTCAGCGGATCGCCATTTCGCAGATAGTTCGCAACCATTCTTTCAAACCAGGCGGAAAGGCTTGGAGTCTATACGCCTGGACTCTGAGCAAAGTCACGGTACCAGCCACCTTTGGAAATCGATGCGCTCAGAAAGTCGGCTGGGGAACAGTTCCACCTCGGATACAGTCCCTCACCCTGGTTGTCTTTCTGCTCCTCAACATCGGCTTGAGTGTTTTTGGATACAGGCTCGCACCAGTGAATATGTAGTGAGTTTATGGCCTGATTTACCACGTGTCTATAAGTTCGGAAGCTCATGCTGTGGTTCAGCTATCCCACCATGTACGAGCAGATTCTTCGCTACGCTTCCGACCGCACAGGCCTCATCTCGTTTGCCAACTTTCCTCTCATTTGGCTGTTTGGGATGAGAAATAACCTGCTCATGTGGTTGACTGGCTGGGACTTTGGGACGTACAACAACTTTCACCGCTGGGTTGCCCGGATTGCTACGGTGCAGGCAATCATCCACTCTATTGGTTATACTCTTCTTATCTTTGAAGGCGAGTAATCCCTGACTTCTGATCATCATTTCGATTCTAACTGATACCCAGAGGGCGGTTGGGACAACTTTGTATTCTGGTGGTCTTATATGTTCTGGTGGGTTGGCGAAGTGGTATGCATACCCTCAATATCATTCTCCTGTTCTTCATTGACATCCCTAGGCAACCATCGTCATGTCGCTTCTCGTGGGAGCATCATTTTACTGGATACGACGTAACCACTACGAGGTATTCTTGGTCGTCCATATAGTCATGTCAATTCTTCTCTTGGTCACAATGCTCGCGTAAGAACTGACCCTTCTATCAATCAATAGTCTAAGCTAACAAAGACAGCCACGTCTCCATCTTCGAGGGCGAATACGATGTATTCTTCTGGGTCCCCTGTTTTATCTGGGTCGGCGACCGTGTCGTCCGGGCTCTTCGCATTGCAGCTTTTAACCCCAAGCTGTGGGATACCTGGGCCACTTCCATCTATCACCCGTCCTCCAACATTGTCAGATTGGTCATCCCTTGGTCAGCCAGCCTCTACAGACCATCGCCGGGAACATACTACTATATACACGTACTCAACGGACCTCGCTGCTGGGAAAGTCACCCCTTTACGGTGGCGGCGGTGACAGACGAAGGCCAGCGTGCTTCCAAGCTGCTTGGAGAACAGGCACCTCTTCTGGAGGGCAACAACGCTGAGCAGAGTTCAAACATCGACGAGCCTCAAGATATATACTCTGATGCTCGAACTATGACGTTTCTGATTCGTCCTTACGACGGCTTCACTTCAAGACTCCGAGATACTGCCCAGGCAGAATGGCCCAAGAATGCTCCTCAGCGAGTTCTAGTTGACGGGCCTTACGGACACACCCAACCCTTTCATCTCTTCGACAACGTCGTATTCATCGTTGGAGGCAGCGGCATCGTCGTCCCGCTCTCATATCTCCAAGTCCTCACCAGCTCGACAGCACCGCGATCCGTCAAGATACACTGGGCAGTAAGGGAGCCCGCATTTGCGCTGGATGTTTTACGGAACGACATCAGTGATGCGCTCGGCAGCGCAAATCTCAGTATAGACATTCATCTCACGACGCATACACCCCAGGACGAGCTGAACGACTGGCCGTCACAGGTAACGCTGCGTCGCGGCCATATAGATGCATCTTCGGTGGTGCGAGCTACGAGCGAGAAGGTAGACGGCGAGAGTTTGGCGGTCGTTGCTTGTGGTCCTGCGCAGATGGCGGATGATGCTAGAAGGACTGTTGCTGATCTGCTGAGGAATGGTGTGATGCGGATAGAGTATTTTGAGGAGAGTTTTCAATGGTGATGTATTCGTTTTCATAGGGATAGAGTTTAGACATAGACTGTATGTCGTTTTGGCTTTTAGATGATTACTTAGCGGATTGAGTTTGTTTGCAGCGCATATGGACTGCATTTATTAGTTATCATTTTACTTGAATGAATGAGAGTCTACTTGTTATTTTACTCTAGTCCTAGTTGTACTTGATTAAATATTCCTTAATGAGGTTGTTTATGTAGTCGCTGGCTAAGACTTAAGAACCAGATACTGCAACTGAGCATTGGGTTCGAGGCTGCGGAACTAGGTAGTTCGCGATTCACTTGCGGCATGAACTTTCATTTTTCATATTGATTTATCGCTATCATTTGTATCATGGCCATAAGCAGCTATTCGTATTTCATAAATGCCTCAGAACTTGCACTTAAAAAAAGGATAATCTCTACACTTGGGTGCTTCAAAGTTGTTTGTATTCGAAATCAACAAGCTAGACGAGATGCTCTTAAACCTGCCCGCCCGTCTTTCAGTGACGTCCCCCCAGCCCATCTCACTTGAGCAGCTTCCAAGACGCCGTCTCACACCAGATTCGCGCATACCACTGGTGCAGCTCCACCATCCACGCAGGCATCTGGCTCTTGTAGCCCGCAATCTTGCCCTCGCTCGAGAACAAGACGCTCTTGAGCCTCAGCTCAACCTCTTCGTGCTGCTTGTCGATGACGGCGCTCATCTGGAAGAGGCCGTCGGAAGGCCGCAGGGGCTGGTTGCGCGGCGAGTCTCCGCAGCGGACCGTGATGGAGTTGGACGTCTTCTCCACCACCTCGAAGTGGTCGGTGATGCACGTCCCCTTGTCGTAGGTGCTCGTCGCGAGCTGCTCGCTGTCCCAGAGCTGCTGCTCAGTCTCGGGGCCTCGCCATTTGAAGTCGAGGTATCTCCGCTGAACAGCGTAGCCTGCTAGAGGGTCAGCGATGGGTCGTATAGTGAGGAGAGCTACTCACCCCAGCCGCTCCAGAGACCGCGGCAGAACTCGAGAACCAGGTCGCTCTCCCTCTGGAGGAGCTCTGGACGGATCTTGCTCAGGGGGATGCGCTTGATGCAGACATCCTGAGTCGAGGGGTTGCCGTTGGGATTGGCTCTTCTGAAGAGTCTCGTGGACCAGATGGGGTCATTTGATGGGAGGGGAGAAATGACTGGGTTCCTGGCGGCGAGATAGGCTGCGGCCGTGGAAGTGCCCAGAAGACTTGGGAGAAGAGCTTTTCGAGCCAAGCGGAAGATGCCCATTTTGAGTGAGTGAGTGAGTGAGTGCTTTGCTGAGGCTGACGATATACAGCAAAAGTGTTTGGAACTGAAGAAGCGCGTCGGGCCTTTTCGGCACCGAAGGAAGTTTGAGGTTGACAAGGATAAAAGTTGGTCCTCCCCACTCTTGATTGGGTAAATCAGCAATAGCGCCATTTGATAAATACCTGACATAGACTTATCTATCCGTCACCTTTACTCCCACTCGCCCTTGTCACTAAACTTGACCACCTCTCCACTGAGCAGAGCGTGCTGAAGCGCACGCCCAATGTTCATGACCTGCATTCCACCTTGAATCGGCAGAGGCACCGGCTTATCCTTGAGAACGGCCCCGGTAAACTCATTGGCCTCTACGGCAAACGCATCCTCAAATCGCTGCCAATACTCGGGCTGGACCTCGTGTCTGATGCCCAGTCGATCCGCAAGAACCACGTTGTTGGCCTTGGGAACGACATTAACCGAGATCTTTCCCGTCTGGCCAGTAATCTCAGTGCACACGTCATGGCCGTGGGCTTGGGTGCGAGAGCAGTAGAAGTAGGCAATCTTGCCGCCCCAGAACTCGACGACCCCAACAGCGTTATCGACATCGTTGAGGCCCCGAAGCTCAGGGTGATGCTGGAGAGTGCCGGCCGCCCAGCAGGCTTTGGGGACTGGGTTGCCGAGGTACCAAAGTGATAGATCTATGTCGTGAATGGCGCAGTCGACGAAAATGCCGCCGTTGCGAGAGGCGTAGCGAACAAAGAAGCCCGTCTCGTCCAGAAGATCGCAGGTGTTGGAGCGGACCATGAATGGCTCACCAATGGCCTTGTCGTTGAAAATCTTGGAAGCAGCGTCGCGGTAGGAAGCGTCAAAGCGGCGAGAGAAGCCAGCCATGACCTTGAGGTGAGGATTCTTGGCCGCGGCATCTACAACGGTCTGGGCCTATTATATCATCAGCAAGTACAGAGAAGCTATTTGACACTGCTTTTCAGTCGTACCTCGGCCATGTCAGTACTCAAAGGCTTCTCGCAAAGGACATGGAGTCCTTTTTGGATCGCCAATAAGGACTGGCTGGAGTGGACGTCCGTACTGGTGGAGATCCAGACAGCTTCGAGTCCAGCGTGGTTGAGCATCTCGTCGTAGCTATCATAGACAGAGATTCCGAATTCTTTGTATTCGGTGTTGTCTTTGGCCCACTCGACTTCATGCTCAAGAGAGCTGCATACAGCTACGACTCGAGCACGAGGAACTCGGTGTAGTAGAGTGTGAACGTGTCGCTTGCCCTGGTGCCATGTTAGTCGAGCTGGCGCAAAGATTGTTTGAGATGATGAGAATTTACCATGCGACCAAGGCCAACAACGGCAATGTTGAGTGTCCGAGCCATGATAGTGTATGGAGAAGGAGAAGAGGTGTTTGGCGATTTGTTGCAAGTGATGGACTGAGGATGATGAGCGACTGTCAACTAAGAGGATTTCAGCTTCTTTATACTTTTCTTAGAGCCTTATGACTTTCCAATTTTGTATTTCTTCTACAGAATGACGGCTTACATGCGGTATCAACGTCCTCGGCGATAGTTGATGTTACTTGACCGAGTATCTTTCGGCGATGATATTCCGCAGGTAATTACTTGTTTGGGTAAGTCTGCGGAAAAGGTTGCTGAAAGAGGTAGTTGACGATTGACGGCCAATCAGCTGTTCCTAGTCCTAGCCCCAAAGGGTAGGAGCCAGCGGATTCTCACAAACCTACCACATCAAGCTCGACCCGATCGTTATCCTCAGCCAAGTCTACTCCTTAAAGATAGGAACAAATTCCCGAGTCAATTGATTATTTATTTGCTCAGACTTTTAGTAGGTTTTATGACGCTAGTGTGTTGCCAGTTGACATCTTGTATGGGAGCTGAAGGGAAAGGCTTGGTCGTAGGTCACTATTCATTTCCATCCACTTGAATTTATGTGGCCAGTTTCAAGTAACTACATAAAATAGACCAATCTGTGGAATTGCAAATTTCCAATTCGCTATACTTATCCTAGAATAGCACTCTTACCTTGGTTAAACTAGTGCCCTCAATGCTTCTGGAACTGGCCATGCTTGACAATCCTTAAACATCTCCACGGTGCTCTTCAAAGCCTCTCTCTCCCACGGATCGGTGAAATAACTACTATACCTCTGTATAGCCAGAGCCGCATTCACAAGAGCAGGCTGAGTATCCGGATGCTGAACCGCAGTGCCGCAAACCTCCAAAACCAAACTTCTGACTTTCCCCTCAGCCTCACGGTAAGCAGAGCGCACATCGTCAGATCGTCTGTGTATTGTCAGCCTACATATAGAAGGCGTAGCTAGATACGTACGAGAGAAAAGGCGACTCGGCGACCAGAATCATCTTGGCAATCATCATATGCTGCATGCCGGTGAGTGCGATAGGTGAAGTATACCAGATCGTTGGGAACACCTCTCCTACGATCCGATCTGGTGGCCGTGACAATATAGGAGTAAAATGGCCGACGACACATTGATCGAGATAGTCTTCCTGCTCTTTTAGTTTCCCTATTCATCGAACCGTTAGCCATTCTTTTAGACGATATGAAACATTGCAGAGGTACTCACGCCATCCATCTTCAGACTTGTCCTCGAATAGCCATTTTGTGACCTGACTTGTATGAAAGATGAGCTTATTGGCTGGTGAGATATCTGCCCATTCAGGCGGTGGTTCCACCATCTGCGGCGAGTACCCCCGTCGAAGCGCATAGTAGACTTCTTGTCTCAGAGCTATCCAGTACGAAGCATTCAGGAGCTCTCGATGGTGAACCAAATCATCTGAAGTCAAACTCCGAAGGACAGCATTGAGAATTGCCAGAAAGTTGACGCCTTGGTCAGCATGTGCGTCGACACTGGTGTCTTGATCGTCCAGCTCCTCGAACTGCCGCAGTATCACCGCTGTCGTGACGATCAACTCCCGTGTTTCCCCGTCCGTGGTCGTGTGGAACTCCTTTAGGACGGGTATGCACTTGAGCATGTATTCAACGGCAGAACCAGGGCTAAGACCCGGCAAAGGCTGACCACGGTATACGATCCCCTGCGGTGTTTTGTATCTCTCAACGCGGCAGATACGTCGAGATGAAACCGCGAGGATGGCGTTGAGAAGAGGAGGATATCTTCTAGCTCGCTCCGGCACGACGAGCTGGAACAGTCTTTGGGGATCGACCAGGTCAAACTTGAGCCCGGTAAGTAAAGGAGATCTCGTACAACACATCGTTACGTACCCAATGAGACAGTTCTTCAACATAATATCGCAGAAGACAGGCTTCTTGGACGCCGCCCAATGGCTGGTCCCTCTGTCGTGGGGGCTCAAGGCTGTGCAACAAGCCGCCCCATGATGGACCCCGGTGAGAGGATACTGCCCGAGACGGCTGAATCTGGTAGGGTGGCAAGTTTGAGGCCTCGGTTTGGGCTTCACCGGGTGGCGATGGTACGGGGCCATCTGATGTTGGTGGGTTGAGAAGTGACGAGCTGCTCAGAGCTGTAGGGGAGGCTCCTAGACTTGGAGGTTCATTGAATGACTGAGATATAGCAGCCGAGACATCTTTCGCTACTGAGTTACTCGGAGTGTTACTCGTGGTTGTCGGGGACGATTCTAGGTCTGCGCTGGTCGCATTCCTTACTGCAATTCGCTGTGTAGGACGTCGGGGGCCTGTTTGAAGACGGACTATATGGCATGTTAGCAGGTTTCGGGATGGCCGATAGGTGCTCTGAAGCAGTACAAACAACTACAAAGCACCTACATTCTTTGGCACTACTATTAACCCAGCTCTGTGTCCCTGAGAACTGGGCGTCGTACTTGGCCGAGGAACCATGTCTGAACTGACGGTTTCGGCCCGCCCGGACACACTCTAGGCCTTTGTTACGACATCGATGACACTTTGGAGCGCTATCGTCACCTACAGATTTAGACAATCAGTACGTATTCTGTAGTCACGGTTGCAATTAACGCACATTTGAGGTGCTTGCCTGAGACGTTTAGCTACTATCAGCCCTGGACCTAGTACATATTGCGGGTCTTGGTTCCCCCTACTTTTGCATTCCGAACAGGGATTCTTGAGCAAGGGCATGTCCGTCGTTGTTGCCGTGGATGATCGACTGTAGTCTGATGCTTAGACTACTTATTAATTCATGATCCGTCATCGGGGAAGGAAGTAGAGTAGAGTAGCAGGAGTCGGCCAAGAGCGAGTTCTGACGCGGGGTACGCGCGCTCGCTCGGTCCTACTTTCCCAAAACGTCATTTAATGCTACGCTTTGATTGGTCCAGGGGAGAACGTCTTGGACCCCTGGGAAGATGATATCAAAGCATTAACAGCAGCAAAAAGGAAGGCTCACCACCATGGGGATATGGCAATGCTTGGCTTTATCCTATATCAGTTCCTTGCAGATATTTAGTCAAGATTTACCATGAGGATGCAGGTTAGCTAGCCTGAGATGCCCCTTTAGGCCCCAACCTTATCGGCGAACGCCTGCTAAGTCAAGGCTATAGATTCGCTATATCGACTAGAGATGTCGTTATCACCACTTGTAGGTCTCCCACTATCCTCCCGGCTACCAGGGAGCCATGAGACAATCACATCCCCGCTATTGCGAAGCGTGGCTAGAGAGCATCTTAGTGGCTCACGAGAGTGGGATTTCCCTGACAGCCGATCTCAGTGGCCATCATTAGTATCTGCCGCGTCCTTGTACCTCATCATTGAAGGCGGGCTAGCCTCGGTAGTATTTGGCACTCCAGTATCAGTACTACGGGGGACGACCCGAGTGTTGGGTCAAGCATATAGTAGCCAAGCATGTCAAAATACTAGAGGATTGTGTCATCTGCAAGCATGGTCGCGAAGGCCGAGCTGAAAAACCGCTTGGCCGTTGGACATTATGATATATAGTTTGATATTCTGACTCGTGTTTCATCGTCTCGACATCATCAGCGGTTCGACACCCCAGCTCCAGAGCCGGTATCATTTCTTGCCTTGCGCAGCCGCTCGAGCACCAACAATGGGTTTCAAAAGCCTCTTTGAAGGCTCAAAGTCCACTGCGACGGCCACAACCGACATTGAAGCAAGCGACTCGGAGCCCTCGGTCATCCACGATGGCGACCTTGCATACACTCGTGTCAAGGGCGGCAATGGCTCCAAGCCATCTTACCAAGAAGCTGTCGGTGCTCCAGTTGAATCCAAGTCTCCTCTAGGCTACAATGTGGGCTGGGTAACCGTCATCTTTCTCAATGTCAACATGATGATCGGAACGGGTATCTTCTCTACACGTATGTCTTCTCCTCTGATGAACAGTCAGGACAAGTATTGACCTGTTTCATTCAGCTGCCAGTATCTTCAACCGAGCGGGTTCTGTTGGCCTGGCTCTCATCATCTGGTTCATTGGATTTATCATGGCTGCATGTGGTTTCAGTGTTTACCTCGAGCTGGCAAGCTACTTTCCTAACCGCAGCGGTTCCGAGGTTGTCTATCTCGAGCAGGCCTACCCTCGACCTAAGCACTTCTTTCCCGTTACCTTTGCTGTCCAGTCTGTCATTCTCTCCTTCAGCAGTAGCAACGCCGTGGGTGAGTTACAAGACATACATACCATGCAGCCTTCTCTACTGACATGACCTAGTTCTCTCTCAGTATCTTTGGAGGATGACTGACACTACTCCTTCGGAGTGGCAGATGAGGGGCGTTGCCATTGCTGCTTACACACTCGCCGTTGTCTTCGTCATCGCTCACAACAAGTACTCGCTGTGGCTGTCCAACTTCATTGGTGCCCTGAAGATTTGCACCTTGATCTTGTAAGGTTTACTCCAACACGGCAGCTAACCCGACGCTGACAACAAGATGCAGCATCAGCATTTCAGGCTTCGTCGTGCTCGGCGGCAACATCAATCGTATCCCTGACCCCGGAAGAAACTTTCGAAATGCCTTTGACGGTGAAGCCCCCAACGGCAATGATCTCGCCAGCGCTCTCGTCAGCATCGTCTTCTCATATGCCGGATACTACAACGCCTTCAACCTCGTCAACGAGATCAAGAACCCGATCCCGACCCTCAAGCGAAACGGCACCATCTCCCTGACCATTGTCGCCGTCTTGTACATGCTCTGCAACATCGCCTACTTTGCTGTCGTAGACAAGAAGGAGTTTGCCGAGGCCAAGCAGATTGCTGCGTCCATCTTCTTCGCCAAGCTGTTTGGAGACAGCAAGTCTGCTGCCAACGTCCTCAACTTCCTCGTCATGCTTAGTGCCTTTGGAAACCTCCTTGCGGTCCTGCTCGGTTCTGGACGTATGATTCGTGAGATCGGCAGGCAAGGAGTTCTTCCCTTCACCGACTTCTGGGTGTCTACCAAGCCTTTTGGGACTCCTCTTGGTCCCTATTTCATGAAATGGCTTATGACGTTCATTATGATTGTCGCGCCCCCGGCTGGCGATGCTTTCACATTTGGTTTGTTTCACTTCGTCCCTTTATTCTTTCTGTTACTGACTTTGTCCTTCAGTCGTCGATCTGTCAACGTACCCTGATGCCATGTTCAGATTCGCCATGGCTATCGGACTCTACGTTATACGCCGCCGGCGCTACAAGGCTAATATCGGCCGCTCTGAGTTCAAGGCTTGGCCCCCAACTGTTGTCTTCTATATCGCCATCCAGATCTTCGTCCTTGTCATGCCATGGTATCCTCCCAAGGGTGGTATGTATGCTGGAGATGTTAGCTTCTGGTATGCCACATACTGCGTCGTCGGTATCGCTATGTAAGTATTTTTCAAGGTTTATTCATAATATGTTTGCTAACACCGACTCTAGTATTATCGTCTGTGGCCTATACTACATCTTCTGGATGTACGTCTTGCCCAAGTGGAAAGGCTATGTGATCCGCACCGAGATCACCAACGTCGATGACAACGGAGCAAACACCCATCGGTTAGTCAGGGTGAAGTTGGCTGATGTCCCTCGGTGGGATGAGGAACACGATGAGGCTGGAAACATTAGGCAGAGGCGAAATGCAACAACTTCCAGTCCGGAGGGCTCCTTGAAGTATTGAGCCAGGGGTGGTCGCCTGGAGAAAGGGCAAAAGTATATAGCCATGAGGTATATGAGGTGACACAGGTGGACTAGCCAATAATGTGGAAAAAGCATTTTGATAAATGAAACTGGGTATCATCACTATAACATCCGTATCTAAACGTGACACTATATCAACTCGATCTATTCTGCAGCATTACTGGCACAAGACCAAGGCTGTTTGCTTCCACCATCGGCAATGGCTTCAATCGAAGCCCACAGTCCCAGAACGCAGATGAGGAAGCCAGTGAGGAAGAGAATCACATTGCCCACGAAGCGACAGACCTGCTTTCCATCCTTGAACCAGTTGCCGTAGTGCATCCAAAGCCAGAAGATTCCGGGGAGACCATAAGAGAACCAGCTGGCGAACAGAGCACAGATAAGTCCGAGGAGGTTGTTGAAGACGGGGATCGACTCGGCAATGACCATGGAAAGCGCCCAGGTGCCGAAGGTGACGCCGAACCAGGCAAAGGTAGAGAGCTTTGTTCGGCGGATCATGTGCTTCGTGTTGCGGAATATCCTCTGGAAGATGTATGAAGAGGCGACGTGGCCGTAAATAACACCAGCAATGACAATGGCTATTGTTCTGTTAGCTTGGGCTGTAGTTATCACAAGTCGAAGACTACTTACTGGGAATAGCAATGCCCCAGATAACCTTTCGCATGGTGCTCGTGCCAGCGGCAGACAGAGCTGGCGAGGGAACATCAGGACCGACAAAGACGTAGATGACGATTGCGGCCAGGAGGTAAAGGGTCGTGTCGACGATCTGGAGAAAGGCCAGAGCCTTGGGCCAGTCCTCGGGCTTCTTGAACTCGGAGATGACGCTGAAGAAGCAGGAGTGACTCGCTGGAAGCTATTAGAGGGTATACGAGAGTGGGCTTGTGAGTATTCTTACAGAAAGAGATGGCAATGTTGGTGACAGCCAGGAATGCGCCGGTGAAGCCAAGCTCGCGGGCGACCTGGATGCTTCCAGTGCCGATAGGGCGCTCAGAAGCGACATCGCCAACGGTGATGAGGACGGCTACAGTGATTGACATGCAAGCTACAGAATGGTCAGCTTTATGGAGCATCGATTGAGCGGAATTGCACTCACAAGCCATGGACATGTAACTGGTGTACTTGAGCGTTCTAGGCAAGTTGAGAAGCCAGAACACGGCCAAGCCCACAACGGCCCAGACGATAGTACACGTCGAGCTGCTGGTCAGAGTGTTGAGGCAGATGGTCCATGTCAAGATATGGCTTCCCATGACAAAAACCTGGAAAATGACCTGGGCCCAGCCAAAGAACTCTTGGAATACACGGCCCATGCCGATGGACTTTCCAATGACCTCGACGGCGTCTCCAAAGTTCTGCACAAAGGGGTACTGCTGTCGAAACTCGGCCAGGACGAGGCCCGAGTAGGTTGAAAGGCATCCCATGACGAGGATTAGGATGATGCCTGGTACTAGGCCGACGGCTGCGAGCACTGAGGGGAGGGATAGGATGCCGAGGGAGACGGTTTCGGCGATCAAGACTATTCCGCCTTGCCTGTGGGAGGGACAATCAGTATTGGAAAATGGCTAGAAGCTGGTGTTTGACCGTACCACCACGTCAAGGTCTTGTAGTCGATCAATTCGCCCTCTTCTCCCGCCAAGACGGTGTCGTCGTTTCGTGCCGTGGCGACGAATGCTGGTGGTGTATCGGTTTCAACATTCTTTTCTTGATCCGAAGCGTGATTTGATTGCGCCGCTGCGCTCGTTGTCTCCTTGTAAGCCATGAATGATCCTTTGTCGACCTTGTTGAAGAGGGTATCGCGGGGTGGTGTTTGACGTTGGTATAAGTGACCCCAATTGACTCGGCGAAAACAGGAATTAAGTTAACTTCCGGGACAAAGCGAACGGCACGGCAGTGGCTTTTAAGGAAAACAGAAAATGCTGGGGCAAAAAAAAAAAAAAAAAGTAGCAAGTAAAAAAACCGTCGTCGAGTCAAGTCGGCCCACCACCATAGACTTTGAACGGCCTCTGCCGATCGCGCAGCGGACCGAGTTCGGTCAAGAGGATACTCACTAACGAAGCTATACTGCAGTCTCTGTCTAATAATTTAGTCAATCGCTTACAGCATAAACGACGGGGTCGTAGGGCGAGATCGGTCGACGCATGGCATGAGCCAGCTTTGTCCGGGGACGCATCAAGCAATGGCCAGATGCAAAGCTTCAAATTTGCTAATATTTACGTTATGGTCCCACAAACTAAGAGAAAGGTCCTTTGGTTGCCCCAAGAGCCCACAGCTCTAGAACGCTCTCCCCACGAGGACTTGATAATAGACGATTTCCCCGGAACAAAGACAGCGACAGATGCAGTTTCTGTACAATACATTGTTGTCACGTTCCAAGAATGTAGCCGCGCGCCAAGCATCTTCAGCCTCTTTGCTCTGCCAAGCTGATGCAAGCTTTTCTCCCCTGGACTGCCGAGGGTTCTAGCCGACTTCTGGAACGGCAAAGAGATTTCTAGCGTCTGCCGCCACTGCACGCCGATCGCGGTCCGAATGTGTCGTGCTTGGCCAAACGTGGGCACTAACTAACAACAGAGCCGAGATGAAGAGCAGGGCTTATCGGGGAGGCTAGAACATCTCCTAAGCTTGTAGCCGCGGTCGAGACCGTGCATTCATTGCCAAGAGATGAGATTTGTTCCTCTATAAGCGCGATTGTTCTAGGGTGAATAATCATTGTGCTTATTCCACTCAAGAAGCAATCTTGTGATTCACCAAAGATTCAAGACTTTCACACTGGTTCTCGATAGCGGCTCAAAAGTCAAGTAAAGGAGTGTCCATTCGTTCCAACTACCTATACCAAGCTCTCCTCCTACAAATACCAATGGCTTGATGACGCATCAAGTGACTGCGGATAACCATCCATCTCTCACATGGAGCTCTACTCTGCCTCGGATCTAAAGATCGCTGTTATCATCATTCTTCTTGCAGCATGTCCAGCACGGCTCGTCTTCATTGGACTATATATTTGTTAGCTCTGGTTCATTCATTGACGGGAACTGTGTCTGTTACATGGTTCTTTGGGTCCTAGATTGCCAGTCAGCAAAAGTGAAATCGACATGGAACTTGGTGATACTCACCCATCCGGTAGGGCATTCTGGCTTTTCGTACCAGCAGACAGCGAGGCAGGGATCGACGTTGTTGGGCTTGGAGACCTTGACGCGGGGGCTGAAGCGGCATTTGATTAGCAATTCTCTTTTGGAAGACACAGGTAAAGGCTGGGTTAGTAGGAGGTGGTAGGAAATACATACGCAATCACTTCCTCTTCAGGTTTCTGGCAACAGGTCCAGCAAGCGTTATCGTCAGTTCCCTAAATACTTATTAGCCTTGAAGAAAGGAGAATGGAGTAAGTGAATATATCTCACCATGTTCTTAGCGTGCTGTACTGTTAGTTAGCAAATATCTCCGTGGTAGGCAACATTATG
Source organism: Fusarium sp. NRRL 66739 (assembly GCA_021655895.1). Taxonomy (NCBI): domain Eukaryota; kingdom Fungi; phylum Ascomycota; class Sordariomycetes; order Hypocreales; family Nectriaceae; genus Fusarium; species Fusarium sp. NRRL 66739. The sequence goes on from JAJJWO010000171.1 coordinate 65,441, forward strand.
GCACTCACCCAGTCGGGGGGACAGGTTGGCTCTCGTGGCCAGCAAACGCGGAGGCAGATGCCCTCGCTTGGCGACTGAACCATGCTCTTGGGCTGAGGAGCCTGGACGCGGAGGCTATAGTGACTCGTTATCAGCAGCTTTGTAGAGAAAGAGACAGTAAAACATATCTAGAGCTTACTTACGGGGTCTCATGCTTATCGGGATCGGTGCAGCAGGTCCAGCACGGCTCTTGATCGGTTCCCTATGCACTTATTAGTCTGGATATAATGGGAAACCAGTCAGACCTACATAGTTCTTCGAGTACTACAAAGCTAGTTAGTAAGTTTGCTGCGGTAGGTGTCGTTGATATAATACTTACCCAAGACGTGGGACATTTTGGCTCTTCGAACCAGCAAGTCTTCCAGCAGATGTCATCGTTGGCGGAGTGAACCACGCTCTTGGTCTGAGGGGCCGAAACCTGGACGCGACGACTGATTCAGTTGATGGTTAGCAGGTTCGTAGAAGGGGTTAGTAAAAAGTGATCAGAAAAAGAGGACTTACGGGACGTCGTCGTCGCCAAGTGTCTTGCAGCAAGACCAACATCCGTCGTCATCACGTCCCTATGTATCTGTTAGCCTTTATGAAGCAATCCTCCAAGCAGGATAGTCTTCTCACAAAGTTCTTGGCGTACTATTCCATCAGTCAGTAAATGTTGAACTGTTGATAGGGAAGATACAGTTTTACTTACCTTTACTTACCCACTCCTTAGGGCACTCGGGCTTCTCTGACAAACAAGTGGCCCAACAGATGTCGTGGGAGTCTGGGTGGATGGGGGTAGGGGCGTGTTTGTCACCAGAGACCTGGATACGGACGCTGACGCGGCTTGCGATTAGCAGCTTCACGACAGAGAGTGGTAATGTTTAGGTGGCATAATCAACAAGAGAGAGCCAAAGATGTCTTACGTGATCTCGTCATTGTTGGCCGTCTTGACCTTGACATTGTCATTTTCATGGCCCTGGCAACAGGCGTAGCAAGGATAGTCGTCATCGCCCTGTATATATGTCAGCACAAGGGGACACGAAGTTGTGATGCTCGTGGTACCTTGTTCTGGGGGCGCTACATTGCAAGTCAGCATATGTCTGTAAGGTTCAAGGACTGGTGATACTCACGAAGCCTTCTGGGCATTCGGGCTTCTCGTGCCAGCAGGGGAACAAGCACATGGCCATGTTGGTCAGGTCCACCACGCTCTGGGGCTTGGAAACAAGGTGCTTAGACTTGTTTGACCACCAAGGCATAGCAGTAATGCCCTGGGCGAGGAGGAGAGTAGAAGCGACGGAGGACTTCATGTTGAAGAATCACGATTAGGATTCAGGTGATGAATGATGTTGATGGTGCTGTGATGAACTCCCAGAACTGTCGACAGAAGCCGGTCTTTATAGACTTTTTGGTTGTGGTATCATTAACCAGAACTGGTCCTCATCTAGGCACGACATGCTACAGCAAGTGTGTATGGTCTCACAAGTACGCGGGGCATCCTCAGACTGAGCAACATCTCTACCTAGAATGATGAGCTTGTCTTACCGCACTCCCTGGAAAATGCAATTCCCCTCACTTTATCGACCATACAGACACCAGAAAGAATGATCTGCATGCCTACGCGGGACGGAAGGCGGCTTCTCCCTTCTGATCCAAGACAAGAATACGAACGGATCGTCGGAGTGGTCAGCAATAGAGGACTTGTTTCAACTATGTCGCTCAGTGTTCTTCGACGCCAGCCCAGGCAGCGTAGATAGCAGGTCAAAAGCTCAGCGAGTCAGCTTGAAATCACCCTCATCTACTCACAAAAGGATCAGGGGCTGGTACAAGGTTGTAGAAGTATCAGTAACCACACACGCAGTGAGTGTCACGTAGCACAAAATAACCGGTAAATCTCTCTCACATGGACACTCGGCTCGGGTCGTCGGAACTAGGGCGACAGAATGCTCCGAGGGGCCTTGGCAAAGGCTAATCGGACCATTATCAGCATGTACTCGCCCATGGAATCTGCAGGGAGATGTTTAAAACAAGCATCGTCACTATGATGCTTCGAAAAAATGCGGCGTGTTGCTGCCAATCGTTACAGCATGTGATGATTCAACAACTACGACTTGGCTGGCCAATGTCTTTAGAGAAGGGAGGAGTCTGACACAGGTAAGAAGCACGTTTTATTCATCAAGCGATAGACAAGCAACTACCACAGCTCTCCACTGTCTTGTGAAACAACGGCAGAGAGAGTAACGACGCTAGGGTGAGATTTCAGCTACCAAGAGCCGAGACACGCAGGACTACCGCCAAACTACTCGAAAGCCCTCTGGGGATAGACTTTTGGAGCGGGCACGCTCACTCTCCATTCTTTCGGCTGAAGCCCTGACCTTTTTTCCAGTTTCTGGGTCCCATATCCAGCCCTCCTTGAGCCACATCCATCGTAGAAAGACCCTCAGCTCTTTATCAAGGGGCACCACTCTCTTCCACTCTGGTTCAAAGTCTGGGGCTGCTTGAGACCCGTTCCAGCCCTCAGCCAGCCCTCTCAGTACATCTCTATGAAAGATGCGAAAGCTGTCGATGGCGTACGGCCCAAGCGAGGGCAAATGTGCCACCTCCCAGCCCTGTCTCTCATCGTCCTCATCCAAGACCTCATCCTTGCCAATGTCTGAACCATCTCCCTGCAGGGGATAATGCAGTTTCCGATACCGTCTCGTTTTGGAAGGTGGACGCTCAAGCCACGTCTTGGCAAATGCAATGAACCGAGTAGCTCGGGAGTTGTAGAGCCCTATGGGGCGGATGAGCTCTGCGAGGTCCGAGAAGGACGCCTCGGCAAGATGATTGGGTGTCGGATATCGTGAGACAAGTCTTAGCAAGACTGGACGTGCCTGAGCTCCCCTGGTCCGGTTCCAGAGTACGGCGGCTACAAGCAGCTTGTACAGATCTGTTGCGACACTCTCTTGTATGAGACCAAACTTGTGTCTGTGGATCGGAGGAATTCGAGATGCCGAGAGTATCACTCCTGAGGGTACTTTGTTTGACTTTGGCTTTTGTTTCTCAACTTTTGTAACCAATTGGCTATCACCATCTGAGTTCCTTTTGACCATGGAGCGGGTAATACGTCGACGTGTCTCCACGACAACAGCATCACTTGGGTCGGCCATGGTCGAGTATAGTTCAAGATTGAGAAGACGTGAGGGTTACGGGACTATAGCTTGCTTCTCTTTCCATGACGCAATGCTATAGCTGCCATCACCGATCTTCCCCGCATTGCAAGCCCCGTGGTGAGACACGGCTCGCTCAAACAAGACTTTGTCTAACACGACATGCAGGATGATTGAACACAGCATCAATCAGCTCGGCGGGGAACTGAGTCATGAATTGATGAGATTGTCTAAATCTTGCTATGTCGGTTTCTGTTCAGTGGTTGGTGGGATGTTTTCATAATTTCATCTTCAATGGTCTAGTTTCCTTTTGTGTCTAATATGAAAGTGTTCTAATCTATTTGCATAACTTTACAGTCTAAGTCTTGCTATATCACAGCTCCGGCAAGATCTCGCTCACCCCCAACCTTCTACATAGCGTCCTCTTAACCCTACCTCGTCCACCAATGCTGACTTTTCAGAGTCAGCAGTGCTAGAAGAGAGCACCAGCTGAGAACAACCAATTGAAACATGCCGGCTAGCCATGAACCAGCCAATCGCCATATCAACCTACCTTTCCTGTGGTAGATTTCTAGCCCAACGATATTAGAAACATCGCAAGACTCTCTGTCCTGAATAGCTTCGGGGATCAACAACAAACTCCTCCAAACAGCGACGATCGATACCTCCAGCAGCATCCAAAGTGCCAGCTTGGGATACAGAATAAAATTTCTGGCCAAAGTAAAGGTGATCAGAATCATCATCGGACCGCGCAGACACACGCAGATGACGTTCAAAAACGGATATATGCTGCCGTATTTGGCTTGCGTGATAATGCTTTCGTCTTCTTGTTTTTCCTTGTCCATCATGTGTGTAAAAGATTGTGAGCGTTGTCGTCGAACTGAAAACATCGCTTTCAGAGCTTCCCGAGTCGTCAAAGCAGCAAATCCCCTCATGAGAAATGTGTACGTGGTACGCTCCCAGCGAGAAAACATGAAGAACGCCTTTGAGATATTCTCAGGAGCCATTGTGTGAACAACTGCGTTGCTCTGTGATACCGCCTTCCAGCCGTCGGCGAGGATGCCATATGTCAGCTCCATGTCTTCGCCGTGTTTCACTGGTGATTCAAGAAAAGTGCTTGTATCCAGAGCCTTAACATGGTCCCGGACGGCACATGCCCGAAAAGCCGAGAGAGCGCCCGGAAGGATAGTGACAAAACCCTCGGCTGATAATGCCAGGCGCTGGAGATTGCCAATGTGATCGTAAAGAATGTCGAGAAGCCGTGGAAGGAGAGACTTTATTGAGAAAATGCTGCTACTTGAGCCAACGTTCAAGACAGTCAGTTGTCCTGCTACGCCGCCGATGGTGGGATCCCGGAGAAAGGGGCTCACGACGTTGCGAAGTGAATCCTTTTCCAGCACGCTGTCAGAGTCGAGACCTACGATGATGCTGCCGAGTGCTGAAGCGAAACCGGATTGGATGCCTTTTCTTTTGCCCATGTTGACTGGATGCCGTATAAGCCGATGTGTCATTCCGCATGAGGGGATCGCCTGTACAGCTTTGTTTATGTGCTCCCATGTATCGTCTGCAGAGCCGTCGTCGACAACAATAAGTTCAATCTTGTCCTTTGGATAGTCGGAGAGCACGATGGATTGGATCGAGTATTGGATGAATTCGGATTCGTTAAAGGCCGGGATAACCACGCTCACAAGGGGCAACTCGTCGTCCTCGGTGATAGGTTCCATGGGTTCGTAGATGATCCATCGCCAGACCATATGTACGTATTCGAGTTGATAGAACATGGATATTAGCTTCAACGCCAGCGCTGAGAAGCCAGTAAAGAGTGCTGGGGGGCGTGGCCACGGTATACAGGATAGTAGAAACCACCCTACTACGTTCGACAAGCCTATGCCAAATCGTAGAGAAAAATTAGGCCTCTCTCTCATTTTGATTATTGGTGGAAATAAGATGTAAGTTTGAGGTGATTGTGGAAAGATATGGCATTGAAGCTAGAAGGAGATGCAGGTAAAGCTAGTGATTAGTTGACTCTGCTATGATTATAAAGCATCATTGTGTACTCTACGTTATAGTAGCAAATGGTAACCGTGACGTTTTTGAACGCGTAATTCTTATCTTAGTACAGTGGTAAAGAGGAGCCTTAGGAAGTGTTTTTTTTATGTGGTCTGGTGGATAGACTGGGTATAATTTAATATGCCGATGAACCTTGTGCTAGTTATAAGATCCGACCCTAAAAATAATATATTAAATTCCCGATGCCAGGGGTGTTCTCCAACTAAACTCACCGATCTCTTAGTTTCAGGCAAAAGCTACTCTACACATTGGCATCGTATGGTAGCACTATTGTGGAATTCCCCGATAACCAGGCCGGGTTCTTTCAAGGTCACGGGATAATACGCAAGCGCGGACGTCAAAAGTGCGAAGCATCGCATGTCTTGAAGGTGCTTGCAGCAGCTTATATAGTGCATTAGCAGACGAGCGAGAGATATAAATCTCACGACCCCCAAGACACGTACGTGGCTATTGTTCCGACGCATAATAAAAATCTGATATGCTGCAAGGGCTCTTCTATTCTCTCAACTGAACAACTGCTACTCATTATGAATCCCAAGTTACCCCCTCACATACCCCCGAAATACCGTGACCATAAATTCGCCCTGCCTCCAAGACCATATCAGACACGACACCTGCGGAAATTATTTCTATGTGTGGCAGCGGTATTCCTGATAGTTCTGTGGTTCCCCCCAGTCGCCTTGTTAACCAGCATTCCAAACCCCAGTTCTACCCAACATTATCTACCGTCACTTCAAAGTCACCAAATTGCCAGTCAGGGCCGATTCCCGCGCAAGATATGGCAGACAGCTATTCGCAGCCCGCCCACTTTCGAGAACCAGGGGATGGGGGTCGTTCGGTCATGGACTGAGAAAAACCCAGACTGGAGGTGGGAGGTCCTGACCAACTCCAATGCGCTGGGATATGTCCAACATCACTTTGGCCCTCATGGATTCAACAGACCCGACATTGTCGATTTTTTCAGCACCCTCAACTTGAAAATTGTAAAGGCCGACTTGCTTCGTTACCTGGTTATGTACGTTGAGGGAGGGTTATACTCTGATATAGACGTCGAAGCCCTTACGCCGATAAGCGATTTCATCCCAGCTGGACTCGATGAAGCAGATATCGACATGGTGGTAGGCATCGAGACCGACGAACCAAAATTCGACCATCACCCACTCTTAAAACATACCTGCCACCATTTTGTTCAGTGGACTTTCCTGTGCAAGCCGCAATTGCCTGTCATGCTCAAGATGGTTGAGACTGCCATGGCCAGAATCGACGGGATTGCAAAGGAGCAGGGCGTGCCTTTATCCGAGGTAAACCTGGACTTTTATCAGGTCATTGGGAACTCTGGTCCTGGACTGTTCACGAATATTACCATGCAGTATATGAACGAGAACGGGAGTCGGCAATCGCCAGTCTCGTGGGATGACTTTCACCTGATGGATGCACCAAAGAAGGTCGGTCGTTTTCTGGTATTGCCGGTTCTAGCATTTGCGTCGGGACAGACTCATTCCAATTCTGGTATAACTCACGATACCGCCCTCGGAGCGCTCATTAAACATCATTATGGTGCATCCAACTGGACAGGCCAACACGCACGATATAGCCACCCTGTATATGGTGAGGTGGAGGCGTGTCTATTTAATGAGAGTTGTGTGAACAAGTGGGATAGAAATGTTGCGGAATATACGGAGCGTCAGGGTAAAGGGATATCTGACTAGGATATGTTGGTTTATAACCTGGTGAGCAGTTACAACAATAATACTGTTTCAACATGGAACTGAAAACTGGTGTTTGTCATTGCCTTGACACGGCCGCTATCTTGATAATGTCTTTTACACTTTAAGGCCACCTCTTATATACGGCTAGGTATATATGTCATTTACCTACAACAGAAGCAACACGCCTGATACACTTAGCTAACTCCTTCAGATACACCTCTTGCTATCAAATATTTCTGTACCATGATAATACTATAGCAATGACTAAACGAGACCAGTATAAATAAAATCTAGCAGAAATGCTACAAGCCCTAGGCTATGTAAACCATTGATCCCTGGGGTATCCTAAACATTCAGCAACAGATACAAACCTAAAGTTCTTGGAGGTAAAGAACTCTAATAAAGCGGGTGTTATCACCTTGATAGTGTTATGAACTCGGCCATGCATCATCACTATCGGACCCATATAGTCATCCTTATGGATCCCAGTCTGCGCATCTTTCCAAATGTTAACAATGTCCAAACTGCTTTGGACGTCTTTTTCTGCGAAGAGACAGTCCCATGGATCCAAAGTCCACCCAACAACAACATAACCGTTGCGTACCAGGGCCTTCATACAATCTACTTCACATTGACCCCACGGTGGTCGGACGAATTTTGACCGGAACCCGAGTTTCTCGCGTAGCCATGCGTTTAGCTTTTCCTGTGGCGTGTTAACATGTCCCCAGAGCAGGTAAAACGATATTATCAGCATACAAGATTATCCAACGCTTTCTCTGGCCCAACATCGTCCATGTCCACGTGATCCCATCTATTAAGAAATTAGTTGCGCCATAATAGGTATGACTTGGACAATCAACTGACGTGTGTAGCCCAATCTGATGCCCAGCTGCGTAAGCATCATACATGTATTTATCAAGCTTCTGGATATTCCACTGGGCAGGATCATTAGGGAAGAATGTGGCAGTTGCGTTGTAGCGTTTCAAAAGTGCTAGCAAGTCGTATATTTCCTCATTCGGATTGTCGTCGTATGTGAGGGCAACAGTCCGTGGCGTAAGACATCGTCCTGTTTAATGTGAGTAATGATCTATTGGTGTTTTCTACCTTGGTTAATTCAGCCTACTGTGCATTATGTGAGGCTTTTCTGCAATCAAGTCTGGAAGTGGGTAGGTTTGTAAACTTGAGGGTGTTAGTTACAGCAAAAGGTAGTCCACCAGTTCAAGTGACTTACTAAACAAGAACAATAGTTATCCCAAACAAGAGAGGGATGATTTTGAAGACCAGCCATGGACTTGGCATATTTTGGAGTTGCCACGGCGAGAGAAGATGACCAACTGCAAAGATTGACAAAAGGACAAGAAAGATTTTGGGTTCTGCCCAGGTTTATAATACCAACCCAATACCTAAAAACTATTATTTGCAAAGGTGCGGCGGAATAACAATTCTTGTATTAAACCCGTGCCCCCACGCCCTTGCTCGTATAGTTACGGGTTGTTTAGTTCTAGTAAGTTTGTAGCCAATCGGGGGTTATTCAACACATTGTGCCGATGTCTAGCTAAAGTCGGGTAATTTGACGTCCACGTCGGCCACCGTATCAACTGCACTTATAACGAGTTCTTATATCGGGGTATTTGTGGAATGTGTTAGTAAAAGACGATAGCTAAGCCATTCGCGGAGCACAAATGTCTTGCTGGACATTATATTAACTTGGGCTCAATATCCTCTTTCTCTCCTTATGCTGGTAACAGCGACAAATTCTGCATGTACAATTTGTCTCAACCTTTGATAAACCATGACTGCTAAGAAAGAGGGCAATATCCAATGGATTGAGGTATGTGAAGTTTCAACACGGGAAGCTCTGCTCTAGATGCACAAAACCTTTGGAGCTCTATCAAGTTACTTTCAGAAACTGAATTCTTACCAGGGACTCCGTGGTATTGCGTCAGTTATAGTATGGATAGCTCATATCACGCGAGCCTTTGACTACGATCTATATTCTCCGGCATCTGGCGATGGACTCAAGCCACGTTTGCTGCAACTTCCATTTATCCGAGTATCACTCCAGGGACGAATCGGAGTTGTCATCTTCTTTTACGTCACCGGCTATGTCTCTGCACTCAAGCCCCTGGAGTTGTTTCGCCAGGGCAACTATGAAGGAGGATGGGCTACAATCTCGAAATCCGCGCTTCGACGGTTCCCACGCCTGGCCTATCCTGCTATCATCGCGACAGTTATTTCGTGGCTCTTGGCGCAGCTGGGCTTCTACTACGTATCAAATCGGAGTGACAGCCACTTTCTAACCAAGACCACACCTGAAAAACTCCCCATCATTCCCGCAATCGGGAAGCTTTTCACTAATATCCTCAGTACTCTCACTGGGGGTGTGAATGTGTATGACGAACACCAATGGACTCTTTTCAAAATTATGAAAGCCGCCTTCTTTGTATTGTTGTTTCTCAGTGCTACAAGCAAAGTCCGAAGCCATTTCAGAATGGGTGCAGCCTTGGCTGTCTGGGGTTACTATTGGTATTGGGGCGATGGTAAGTGTCTCCCCTGATAAGCTACAGCTACAGCTACAGCTACAGCTACAGCCACATTGACACATCTACAGCATACTTCATGCAATTGTGGTGGGGAGCTTTTATGAACGATTTGCACAACTCTCGACTATTCTTACGCGTGTCGCGGTCCGAGTCTCGATTCCTCCCATTCCTTGCATCCTTCTTCGTTGTGCTTGGCCTATATGTCGCTTCATACCCCGAATACAAACCTGAAAGGGCAACTTGGTCACTCTGGCAACATCTCATCTTCCGGAGGATTCTGCCTGAGGGATCTGAAATGCCCAGGTTTGCCTCTGGTCTCGGCTTTGATCTCGTCACCATTGGAGGGGCGCTAATACCTGAGTATAAAAGTATTCTATCACATCCTATCCTGGTCTGGCTCGGAAGGCAATCCTTCGCAGTATACCTGATCCACGGCACGCTTATGAGATGGCTACTCGCCTGGATGGTGTATGGGCCGGGGTTTCCATCTGGTGCGAAGACTGAGGAGCTTTCCCAAACTTTGACATACCCAGGCCACTCAAGGCTGCTGCTTTGGCTACCTGCTTGGATATGTGTCCTATACGGATGCAGCGTGCTATGGACACGATATATCGACTCGAGGGCTGAACGCTTCACTCAAAGGCTGATTGCATATATAAGGCAAGATGATGTAAATAGCTTAATGCTTGGTTGAGACAAAATGTTCTTTGAACGGAGAAACGTCAGCCAAGTTTATCAAACACTTGAAAGATAGAGACGTTCTTTGATTCTGAGAATCTATAATGAGTGCAAAACTCATCAAGTTATCTGCTTACTGTTCGTGAAACATACCATTTGTGTCTGAACTGTTATTCTAGTCCGTACACTCCGCGGAAGATATGAAAGCGGATTCCGACAAGATTTGTTCAAGGGCGTAACATGCTCGACGGGCACCAGGCGTTAAGCCAGCAGTGGAGAGCAGGGATAGTCTCAACTGACAAACGAAACGCAAATGTAAAGTAGGTTGGGAGGCAAATGTCAGGAAATAGCGGTCAAGGGATATCGGCATGACTAGGGGTTCAGCGTTGGCCGCAGGGTATTCTTGAGGAACATCGCAGAATACCGATGCAGTGTTGGGGACAATGCTACGCTCAGATGACTTATTTTGTTTAAATGGCGATCCATTCTCGAGTACCTGCGCAGTTTCGTTATAATCAACTGGTTGGGCGTAATATTTGCTCTCCCTTCACCGCATATCTTCTCCCAACGTTCCATTGTAGTTGGAATCAAACACCTTTCAACTTGATTCTTAACAAGGGTGTACCATGTCACTTTCAGCCACTCGTTTAGCCTGATTCCTAAAAAGCCGTTCACATCATCGTTAGTACAGTGACTCGGCATATAAATTCTAGGGATTGGGGCCTTGGGGGTATAGGCTCCGCAATCCTTGCTCAGCCGTTGTGATTCGGCTTATAACTTAAGAATTGGTAGACTTCTACAGCGCCCGCAGCTTATAAGATCGGCGCGAATTACGACAAAAGTGCCGATAGCCTCAGATTTCGCCCGGCCATTTTATTTAGCGAAAGCGAGGATACTGACTACCTCTAATATCTGCTTACTAAAAAGAGACAATTTTCTTGTTCCTCAGCTTTCCCTTCCGAGTTTCTATATTCACGTCGTGCCTGGGAGGGTGATACTGCGTTTTATATCCTCTCACCCACTATGGTGCTCCCAAGACTCCGAGGATGCTGTGATAGCTGCTCCAGAAGCAAGCTAAAGTGCAGCGGCGAAAGACCCCATTGCCAAAGGTGTCGGCTACGAGGCCAAGAATGCGTATACAGCAGAGCGCGGCCTGCTGGCCGCCCACGTCTCAAAGCGAAGAAGTTACATAACAAATCGGCCTCAACCGCTAGTGATCAAGAGACATCACTTCCCGGTCTCAATCTTACAAACACTGCGGCAAATAGCAATCGCTACTCAGGTACTGAGCCATTTCAGCCATCTCCTCCAGAACCCGCTCTATCCTCGCCAAACTCCGACAATACTACTTCGCTATTAGGAGGTACCTGGAATCACAGCTCGGATTCTAGTCTGGGCTTCAGTCAAACTTCAAGCATTCCAGACCTCCATGGAATCATGATACAAGATTTTCTATGGAGTCCGGATAACACAGAGGGGTTCACCTCGGTATCTTCTGGAACCGTGGAAATGGAGTGGAATCAAAGAAACACCCTTTTCCATGAAGTTCCACGAGGACCTCATCTACAAGATGGTATACCAATGAGCCGCCCGTTGAGCCAGGCTTCGGCAAACCCATCAAGCTCATGCTCAGACTCGGACCCAAGGACAGGACATCCCCGGACTCAGTCGACAAAAGCAGAGGATGAAATAGATGCAATGATTGCCAGTATCACAGATATTGCCGAGAATTCAATTCTATCGCACCATACCAATGAGAAGATATGCACAAACTCCTGGCCGCAGCTCCTAAGCAAGGCACAGCTGCTTCTCTATACAGCGGGAGCGTATGGACCCGAAAAGCCATTCCCTTTCCGCCTAGATGCTATCCTGCACGTTTCATGGGCAATTGAACATGTGCAAAAATGCATTTCAGAATGCACCACTTGCATATCCCAGGAGATGGAGATATCCAGTACATTGGGCTTAATGTACGACTGCATCACGAAACGCATTACATACGCTCTGGAAAACCCCCCAGCTATGCAAAGCTGTGAAATCGCCATCGGTAACTCTGTTCTGAAGGGGCACAAAGGTATGGTCGCACTATGTGAGCTGATCAAACATCGGATTGCCAGGGCATCGCGTGTGATACAGGCGGTCAAAGGTCGAATGCTGGGTACAGACGACCAACGTGACCCGGATAAGCTCTACCAGGCTATTATGCTTGTGCTTCAGGGTGTCGAGAGTCGACTAGAAGCTCTGTCGGGGACAATCGAGTTGTTAGCCAGTGACCCTTTCTAGGGTGCTTCGGTATGATTCGGTTAGAGGGTTACTCCTGCGCAGCCTCCATCATTGAACTGTTCTTAGCTTGGTACTTATTCCCTGCTCTCGTAAGGGTTACATCCAATGACAATAGTTCTTGCCCTCGTCCCATGAGTCTAATTGCAGCCCTATACACAAGTACCGAGGATTCTTTGAGGCTGTTGGAATGATGGAGACAGGCCAGGCCGTATTCAGATTCGTCAGCAGCTCACGTTTGGCCTCCCGTGTCGTCCGGGTTCTTTCATAACGGCAAATTCGGCAAGCCAATCATTGGCACAGGCAGTTTCAGAAACTTCAGACTAGTAAGGATGGAGGAGTCATGCACTGACAGAGAAACAGGGGTTATATTTATAAATTGAGCTTCTTTCTGAGCCAGATGCAAGCGGTGTGTCTCGTTTCTGACCCGATAGAGGAACTAACTGATAGGCGGAGATAACTCTTAGGTCGCAAGCAGGTCATTCAGGAGCTGCATAAGCATGATATGCCTTCTTGAGCTTTCCAGATCCCTTTGTGTTACGTGCTTTGTTCCTCCAAGTTTTGTTCATGAATTGCTGATCATCACTAACCTTGTCCAGGCTATGCTTTGAAATACGGGATCTGCATGGACTCCGATGGTCCTGGCCTAGAGTCGGACTTGAGGGTTCGGCCGTTGGTTAATGCCGTAATAGCCGCTAAACAGTTTGTGACATGCTGAACCCGGCCTGTCAAGTTGCTGGGACAGGCCACTAAACAAGGTTTGGCATCGGATGATTGGTAAATTATCGATGTATCGAAGGCTGTCGATCGCATAGAATCGCCGGTGAAACCTCCTGTTATAGATACTAATGCCAGGTATGTCGCGCAATTCGAGTGGTCTGTTAGCATTTTCACCTCTCGAGGTACGCCTTCTCAGTAGGAAGCCCGCTTGACCTTCTTCTCCTAGCCTGAAAAGACCTATCAAAGCTCATATTGTCGTTGAGAAAACCTCCCTTTTAGCATCAAGACATTTTGAAGCCCTTCTACCGATATCAAAACTAGACCACCCCAACGTTCTATCCTCTGCCAAGCAGCTAAAGAAGCAGTAGGACGTAAGTCAGGCAAGAGATTCAAAGTAGCGTGTGGAATTATTAACTTGAAAAGTCATGTTGTCTGCGACAGCCCAGCAATACAACACCCACCGTTAATCCGAACTTGGAACAGTTCGTCTCTCAGTGCGCCAACTATCGATTTCACAGCCAGATGAGGCTCACAAAGCGAAAGGAGTCGGCCGACACACTTTGTCCCTGCCAAAGCGGCGCCTCCTTTCCACACGTCCGCAGAATCAATCCCGAGGCTGTTTCTTCATTAGGTGCTATCATGAATCTCGACACCGAGGTCAGCTCGCTACTGCTGTCCGTCCGAGCATGCAGTCAATGTTCAAACGATCCGCGGGTAATACAAGATGCATTTTCCACTCTCAGGAGTATCTTGCTGCTTTTGGAAGCAGAGCAAAACATCTATACTTTTTCAAAAACTCAAGATCCTAGCGAATATGAGGCGAGACCAAGCTCCCGGGATCTACTCTTAGACAATTCTGATGCTAGTCGGCCAGCTTCTAGATGCTCTACGGGGGAGAGTTTCACGTTTGGAAGTATTATTCTTGATGAAGACGAGAGTACAATCATAGCGAGAAGGCTTATACGAGATGTGGTGCTAAGAATTGGACAGTATCTTCAATGGATCAGTTTAAACTGCAGGTCCGGTCTAATGGGATCTATCTATCAGCCGGAATTATTTAATCAAGAAATAAAGCTAGCTATAGAGCGTGTTAAGATAATACTAGCTAGAACCTCTTGAAGGGGGTGAGCTTCTGTACGTAGTATAAGTGTATATTGAAAAGATTTTCAAACCCCTTTATCACGAAGCCCTTCCTATGGTGCATTGCGTTAGCAAATCACGCTTTATTGATTTCTATTGCAGAAACCTTTCATTTAAGTGGACAGACACTACCTAGAACTTTATAATAACGTGCATACCCCCTATCTTCAACCCGAGCTAGATGCAAAAGAAACCAGGCTAAATTAAAATCGGCTGTTTATTAAGCTTATTTGTGAGGTGCATCACACTGTTTATGAATTGAAAGTTAATCGGCATTTCATATTAGCAGGAGCTGGGATACGGTGGCCTGCCCCAAGGGTTGAGACGAGCGTAATGGGATTTAATGAGTCAGGGGCTAGGGGGCATAGCTCTATAGCAAGGAGACGCGTTCTGTTTTCTCGGGGTTTTAAGTTCTCCGTTACCGCCTACGTTCCTCCCCCTTGTTACAGCTTTTCATCCCGTGATTTTCTACCGAAGATGATCTTCGTATTGAGTCGTATGTTCCGACTCTATGTCAGCAGAAGAAACCCTGCTAGATGCCCTAGTAGACGGAGATGCCCTAGTATACGGAGATGCCCTAGTAGACGGGGATCCCGAGGAAGACTCGTCACTTGAGAGGGTTAGTGCCGGCAGATAAGTGAAACACTTTCCTCACCCTTCCCCACTTATTTGAAGTCTATTTGCTAGTATAGGTACGATGCAAGGGTATAGATATATGCCCCTTGCGGTACTAGTTACTAGGAATCACGTTCTTGACAGGCAGTTAGCCAGGGTAGACAGTCTTGGTGATAAGTATCTGTATGAGTAGAAATACAATCATCTATTTGCATAACCCTGCTGTCTAAACCTTGGCGTAGCGCAGGTAAGGCTTAATCTCTCGTACGTCACTAAACTTCTTCTTTGCATCCTCGGTGGACACAGAAGGCGGTACAATGACATCGTCACCAACCTGCCAGTCGATCGGAGTGACGACGCCCTTCTTGTCTCCAGTCTGCAGGGAGTCGATAACACGCAAGACCTCGGCAGAGTTTCGTCCAGTTGACGCAGGGTACATCATGGTCAGTCGGATCTTCTTGGAGGGGTCAATGACGAAAACGGAGCGGATGGTAAAGGCGATCCCCTTCTCGGCGATGTTGTCGAGGTCTTGCTGGTCGATCATGTCGTAGAGGAAAGCCACCTTCCGATCGGCGTCGGCGATTATAGGGAACTGCAGGTTGGTGTTTGCGACTTGGTTGATGTCGTCAACCCACTTATCGTGAGAGCCAAGGTCATTGGCGCTCTAGGGTTACATGATGATTAGTATGTATCGTTGATGGGTGAGCCGTGGAGGGTCCTCACCAGACCAATCATCTTGACTCCTCTCTTATCAAACTCACCCTTCAACTTGGCAAAAGCTCCCAGCTCGGTGGTACATACTGGAGTAAAGTCGGCAGGGTGGGAGAAGAGAATGGTCCAGCTGTTGTCAATGAAGTTGTGGAAGTCGATTTCTCCGTGAGTTGTAACAGCTTGAAAGTTGGGAGCTGTTCAGATGTTAGTATAGTATCGATTTACAGAACAGAATATCTTTTTATACCGGTTGAACCCAATCGTAGTCGTGGCTGTTCTTGAGTCGTCGTTGCAAGAAAGCGACGAGCCATGGGCTGTGGCTGTGCCAGTACCAGGGGCCGCGTGGCAGCTGTGGACCAATTGGCCCTCTTGGAGAGAGTGCTGAGACTCCTAAAGGTTCGAGGGATCATTGAAGTCATTTTGTGAAGTAATTGATATGATCTGGTAGAGTTTTCAACGGAGTTGTTGTTGAGCTGAGGAAGTTCGCTATTCTCTCCACTCATGAAGTTGATGTGTTGATGACGAATATGGATGATTACATGATGAATTACGTCACTGCCAACTCGATTCGTTCATTTCTTAGTTTGCTCCGATCATAATTGTTTCCGCTATTTCTGTTTGCCTGAACCAAGAACAAGACAAGCTGAGCATTATTCTCAACTGAAACGGGTTACCAAATAAATACTGATCCTGGAGTTACTGAGCTATGAATTACGTCATTGCAGTATAAAAGTCAGTCTGGCTTCGAGATTTAGCATCATTTCGTGGCCCAGTTTATTCAAGGATGTCGAGGAGTAGAATAAAATAATTTCTCGTGAACATCTTTAAGCCCAATTGACCAATACATTGTGATATCAAAGAGTCTGAGGCATGGTAAGTAGTCCGCCCAGTTTTTGATAATTCTTAGAATCAAGACTCACAAGTGCTATAGCACGTTCTTCGCAATGGCCACAACAGAGACCTTTTCTTCCCTCCCAGCTGGCAAACCTCCTACACGAGCACCCATCAAGCCTCTACTTCTTGCTGGCGGAAGATCAACAAGGATGGGTTCTCCAAAGCATCTTCTCGTTATGCCCGACCGACAGCCCTTGTATCAACACCAACTCGATATGCTAATCAAGGCATGTCCGAAAGCAGAGACAGTATATGTCTCTCTTGCTCCAGACTCAGAGACTGATGAATTTCTGCAGAACGCCAGCAGATCATCAGTGGGGGACCGTCCGGAAACTTTGAGCGGAAAGAAGGTCGAGATTATCCTTGATTCGGAGCCAAATGGCGCAGAAGAATCCAAGGGACCTGCTGCAGGACTTGTCGCGGCATTTGAATCAGATCCGGGGGCGACTTGGTTGGTAATGGCCTGCGACTATCCATGCATCACAGCAGCGGCTCTCAAACAACTACAGTCACTCTACGAACCTCCCGTTACCTGCTACCGCAACACGGAAGGCTTCTGCGAACCTCTGCTAGGAGTATGGAGCCCAGAAGCCATCGGATACTTGAGGGACAACTGCAGAAAGGGCAGGCTTAGTCCTAGCAAAGCCGTCTACGAACTAGATGGGTCGATGCATGTGCCGGCACAGAATCCAGAGGTCTTGCTTTGCAACGTCAACACAAAGTCGGAGTGGGAGAGTATGTTAAGCAGACTGCAAAACGACAAGGATAATCACTTTTAGGGGTATAATTAAGACCTTGAATTCTCTCTCAAGACTCAAATGCGTCGTTCATAGGATAACAGGAAACGATCTGTCCCATCTCAATAATCTCCTTCGCCTTTATATGGATCCAACAATTCGCCTCTACAAACGGGGAGAGTACAGCCGGACCAAAGACCCCAGAGACTTCATGAACCGTAGGTCCTTGTTGTCCCGTCATCTTTAAAACCCCAGGCCTGAAACGGTCGCAGTCTAGTCCTCTATTTGGAGCATCCATGATGCTCTTTCTCGAAGAACTGCCCAACTCTAAACTCTTTAACGTAGCAAACACCGGGTGCTCTAGCTTCTGTCCCAACAGGAATCTGATGTATGGTACTGTCAGGAATCTGAAGCATGAAGCTGCTGCGCCTGGATTTCCGGGTAGCCCAAGAATGCAATTTCGCCCCAGTCTGATGGAAGCAAAGCAAAGAGAACAGGATGGCCTGGACGAACCGACACACCGTGGAAGACGATGGTAGCACCCAGGAGCTCCAATGCCTGACGTATATGGTCAAACCGACCAACCGAGACACCTCCACTTGTCAGTATGATATCTGTCGGTGAGCTCCTCATGTGAGCTTGGATAGCTTGTACGATTGCTTCCACCTCGTCTCTAATCAACCCCGAAAAGACTGCGTCTGCTCCAACCTCTCTACTCGCTGCCAGTAAATAAACTCCGTTGACATCCCTCACATGTGATGTATGGGACGTCAGCTCATTACCGGTTGACCAAATGCACACCCGTGGCTTTTTGCATACGTTTAGCGACTCGATTCCCACAGATGCAAGTGGCATAATATGTGAAGACCGTATAGTGTCTCCCTTTTTGAGCACGACATCTCCTTTTCGAATGTCTTCCCCAGCGAAGCGGCGGTTGGCGTATTTGGATATTGGCCTGCTGATAGCAATGCATGTGTCGTACTTGGGAACTTTTGCTTGGATGATAATAGCGTCTTCGAATTTGACACACGCATCCAGCATTTCTCCAGCCGGACCGTCGGGGAATCGACCTCCGGTCATGATCTCGACGCAAGGTTCTGGACCACCATAGTAGTTGTCTGGGGGTAAAGCGTGGGAACTGTCGCTAGCGGCAATTGTGCCTCGAACATGGAAGAATGCTGGAGATGCAGGTGAAGCCATTCTTGTGCTTTCTGAGCGGATTGCGTACCCGTCCATGGCTGATGTGTCGAATTCTGGTGTTGAGATAGGGCTGAAGTGATCACACGCAGAGACGCGACCGACGGCGTCTGGTAGAGTCACTGATTCATAGTGATTATCGGTGTTTCGATTTTCTTTAGCATGGATAGCTGCAAACTCTAGTTTTGAGCGAGCTACTGAGTACGCTGTGCTCCCTTTCGAATGAGGCATTGAGTAATAGGTATTAACTGCTGGGGTATTGTGAACCCGGGTCCTGCAGAAGTTGATTTCCCGTCTTGTCTGACAAGACAACCGGAGATCTGTTTCCCAAATGCGGATCAATCTGTGGAGAGCCAACCTAAACAAATTTCGCTAGTTGCAATGGGAAATGTGACTCCTCTAGTAAGTACCACAAGAAATGGTCAGTCTCTACTAATCTCACTAAAATCTCGATTTATTTTTAAAATTTATAATTAAATCAATAAAATCATTATATATTTTAGAAAAATTATAAATTAGTATTTAATAGCTAA
>JAJJWO010000172.1:0-66114 GCA_021655895.1 Fusarium sp. NRRL 66739
TATTAGTTATATATATAGCCCCTATTAAAGGGAATTACCTAGTAAATTATATACCTACTTAGGAAAGGTAGTAAGCTTTAGTCTTATATTAATATAGAACCTGCCTTTAAGAATCTACCTAGCTACCTCTAAAGACCTATTATAAAACGGGTCGGAACTTTTGCTTGCCCACTGTAGCTTCGGGCCGTGGTATAGTTAGCCTTTGTCTATGAGAACAGCCTCCGTGGACGCGCTGTAACCAATGTACCTCATCTCATGTCGGTACATCTGCTGGCCCCTGCAGATCAAGCACAGCGGGGTATCTGTGCAATGGGTACCTCGAAAGTACTTGACTAGTCTCTTCTTGTCATAGAGTCAGAGCTTGGTCCGCAATCGGCCAGACCCCTCCAAATTTTATCTACCGGCCACAATTAGATCCATGCATGCACCGCTCCAAAGTAAATCCACCCCTCAACGGACGACGCTCTGGTGAACCTCAACCAGCTGTGCCATTCTGACGAAGAAGCAAGTCTTTGGCTATCCTGAGACCTGCTGCAGCTCGACATGGTGCAAGCCGAGGAACAAGGTCCTACAAGGATCTCAATTCTAGGCGAACCTAACATCATTGTTGACCATGGCCTATGGCTCAACTTTGTCGCCAACGATCTGCTCCAAAATACCCCAAGCTCAACCTACGTCCTCATCACCGATACGAACCTCTTCGATACCTACGTACCCGCCTTCCAGGCTCGCTTTGATGATGCCTCCAAGGGAAAGGCCACTCGATTGCTCACGTACACCATCCCCCCGGGTGAAGCTTCCAAGAGCCGGGAAACGAAGGCCGAGATTGAAGACTGGATGCTCTCGAAGCAATGCACTCGCGACACAGTCATCATCGCCCTGGGTGGTGGTGTCATGGGCGACATGATCGGTTACGTTGCTGCGACCTTCATGCGTGGAGTCCGCTTCGTTCAAGTGCCCACCACATTGCTCGCCATGGTTGACTCATCTATTGGAGGAAAGACGGCTATCGATACTCCAATGGGCAAGAATCTCGTCGGTGCTTTCTGGCAGCCCAGGCGCGTCTACATCGACTTGACCTTCCTCGAGACGCTACCCGTTCGCGAGTTCATCAACGGCATGGCTGAAGTTGTTAAAACCGCTGCCATCTGGAACGAGGCTGAGTTCACCGTGCTAGAGGAAGCAGCAGCTCGCATTCTTGAGTGTGTTCGGTCCAAGGGCGAGGGGCGACTAAATCCTATCAGAGATGTGCTGAAGCGCATTGTAATCGGCTCGGCGGGTGTAAAGGCAGAGGTCGTTTCCAGCGACGAGCGAGAAGGTGGTCTTCGTAACCTTCTCAACTTCGGTCACTCTATCGGTCATGCCATTGAGGCCATCCTGACTCCTCAGCTTCTCCATGGTGAAGCCGTCGCGATTGGCATGGTTAAAGAGGCAGAGCTGGCCCGTTACCTGGGTGTTTTGCGTCCAGGAGCCGTCGCCAGGCTGGTTAAATGCATTGCCAGCTACGATCTCCCGACCTCCATTCACGACAAGCGCGTGGTCAAGCTGACGGCCGGGAAAAAGTGCCCTGTGGATGTGTTGCTCGAGAAGATGGGTGTCGACAAGAAGAACGATGGGCAAAAGAAGAAGATCGTTCTCCTGTCAGCCGTCGGCAAGTGTCATGAGCCACGCGCCAGTGTTGTAGAGGACAAGACGATCCGCACTATCCTATCGTCGTCTATCCAGGTAACGCCTGGTGTTCCCAAGGACCTGGACGTCACGGTGGCCCCTCCTGGTTCCAAGAGCATCTCCAATCGAGCTCTCGTCTTGGCGGCTCTTGGTTCGGGAACTTGTCGTATCAAAAACCTTCTCCATTCAGATGACACTGAGTACATGCTCTCGGCCATTCACCAGCTCGGGGGCGCATCCTACTCATGGCAAGAAGCCGGAGAGGTCCTGGTTGTGGAAGGCAAGGGCGGCAATCTTCAAGCGAGCAAAGAACCCCTTTATTTGGGCAATGCTGGGACAGCATCCCGTTTCTTGACTACTGTCGTCGCTCTCGCCTCTCCCAGCAAAGACTCCAGTACCAATGTCCTTACTGGTAACGCGAGGATGAAAGTTCGTCCGATCGGTGCGCTGGTCGATGCCTTGCGTTCCAACGGTGTGGAAATCGAGTATCTAGGCAAGGAAAACAGCCTGCCCCTACGGATCGACGCAGCCGGAGGTTTCAAGGGAGGTGATATCGAGCTTGCCGCGACTATCTCATCCCAGTACGTCTCGTCAATCCTCATGGCGGCCCCTTATGCTAAGAAGCCTGTGACTCTGCGCCTTGTGGGAGGCAAGCCCATTTCTCAACCCTACATCGACATGACCATTGCAATGATGGCGTCTTTCGGTGTGCATGTCAAGGTCTCTGCCGACGAGCCCAATACTTATCATATCCCTCAGGGGACATACAAGAACCCCGACGAGTACACCATCGAGAGTGATGCCAGCTCCGCGACCTACCCTCTGGCCGTTGCCGCCATCACGGGCACCAAGTGCACGATTCCCAACATTGGCTCAAAGTCGCTGCAAGGCGACGCTCGCTTTGCTGTTGATGTGTTGCAGCCTATGGGTTGCTCCGTTGAACAGTCCGACTACTCCACGACAGTTACTGGCCCTGCTCCTGGTCAACTCAAGGCCTTGGCTCATGTCGACATGGAGCCTATGACAGACGCATTCCTTACGGCGTCGGTTTTGGCTGCTGTCGCTTCAGGCACGACGCAAATCACAGGCATTGCCAACCAACGTGTCAAGGAATGTAACAGAATTGCTGCTATGAAGGATCAGCTTGCCAAGTTTGATGTGCAGTGCAATGAACTTGAGGATGGTATCGAGGTGATTGGAAAGGGTCAGGACGGCGGTGTCTCGACACCCAAGGTTGGTATTCACTGCTATGATGACCATCGTGTCGCCATGAGCTTCAGTGTGCTAGCAGTTGCATCACCTGGTCCCGTCGTCATCACTGAACGAGAATGTGTGGGCAAAACTTGGCCTGGCTGGTGGGACATTCTATCTCAGGCTTTCAAAGTTGACATGGTTGGCGATGAGCCAGATGTGGCCGATGACGAGGAGGCCAGTGCTGAAAAGGTCATGGAGCATTCGGTATTCATTATTGGAATGCGAGGTGCTGGCAAAACCACTGCTGGTAACTGGATGGCCAAACTCCTAGGCTGGAAGTTCATTGACTTGGATCAAGAGCTGGAGAGAAGGGCTGGGTGTACCATTCCCGAGATGATCAGGGGTGAGCGCGGATGGGAGGGCTTCCGCGCTGACGAACTCGCCATTCTGCAGGATGTTATGGATAAGAATAGCCGTGGCCATATCTTCTCTTGCGGTGGCGGTCTGGTCGAAACCCCCGAGGCTAGGGAACTGCTCAAAAACTACGGCAAGAATGGCGGTGTTGTTCTCCTGGTTCATCGCGACACTGACCAGGTGGTTGAATATCTCAACCGCGACAAGACCCGGCCGGCTTACACCTCGGAAATCCGGCAGGTTTACCTGCGCCGTAAGGACTTTTACAACGAGTGCAGCACTCACCTGTACTACAGTCCGCACTCTGAATCCTCTGGCTCCAAGAACGAAATTCCTCACGACTTTCAGCAGTTTGTGTATTCTGTATCAGGCAGAAACACCCACTTCAAGGATGTCTTGAACAAACATCACAGCTTTTTCGTGTCTTTAACTGTGCCTGACGTGAACGAGGCTGTCGGCCTTGTCCCCGAGGTCATGGTCGGCTCTGACGCGGTTGAGTTGAGGGTAGATCTCCTACAGGACCGCTCTGTCGAATCCGTCACTCGCCAGGTCTCGACTCTTCGCGCTTTTGCTAAGAAGCCTATTGTTTTCACGTTGCGAACCGAATCACAGGGTGGAAAGTTCCCCGATGAGGCCTACGAGGAAGGCCTTGAACTCTATCGCTTGGCCTTGCGTATGGGACTGGAGTACATTGATGTCGAGATGACCCTGCCTGACAACATGATCCAAACCGTAACCGAGTCTCGCGGCTATTCTCGCATTATCGCCTCACATCACGACCCTAAGGGTACCATGTCGTGGAAGAACGCTTCGTGGATTCAGTACTACAACCGCGCCCTTCAGTACGGTGATATCATCAAGCTGGTCGGGATCGCTCGTACTCCGGAGGATAACTTCGATCTCGCCAGGTTCAAGGCTAGGATGCAGGAGGCACAGAAGACGCCCATGATTGCTATAAACATGGGCAAAGCAGGCAAGTTAAGTCGTGTGCTCAACCGATTCCTCACGCCCGTGTCTCACCCTGCTCTGCCCTTCAAGGCTGCGCCCGGTCAGATGTCTGCGGCTGATATCTGCCGTGCTCTAGCGTTGCTGGGTGATTTGGATCCATTCAATTTCTATCTATTCGGCAAGCCCATCGCTGCTTCGCGTTCACCCGCTCTGCACAACACTCTATTTGGTCAGACTGGGCTGCCTCATGAGTATCACCGCTTGGAGACGGATAATGTCGAGGATGTGCGTGACGTCTTGAAGGCTCCTGATTTTGGAGGCGCCTCGGTCACTATTCCTCTCAAGTTGGACATTATGGATCAGCTTGACGAGCTCTCTGACGCTGCTCGCATCATTGGAGCTGTCAACACCGTGGTGCCCCTTGGCAAGGCCGATGCCAGTGGTCGTCGACGCCTTATGGGAGACAACACAGACTGGAAGGGCATGGTTCACGCTCTTCGTGATGCCGGCACCGAAGAACAACCAGATTCGGATTCCAAGGCAGCGGCTATGGTGGTAGGCTCTGGCGGCACTAGTCGAGCTGCCATCTTCGCGCTGCATGCCCTTGGGTTTGGTCCAATCTACATTGCTGCTAGAAACCAGGCCAAGGCTGACTCCCTGGCAGCTGAATTCCCTGCCGAGTACCAGCTCCAAGGTCTTAGCGATATCTCAGGTACAGACAAAGTGTCATCGAACCTCAAGGTTGTCATCAGCACCATTCCAGCTGATCGGCCCATTGACCCAAGTCTGCGCGAGCTTGTGGCTGTTGTGCTCGGGCGTCCGGCTGTTGATGAGCAGCGCCGGGTTCTCCTTGAGATGGCATATAAGCCCAGCCATACACCCATCATGCAGTTGGCGGAAGATGCAGGCAACTGGGTCACGATCCCTGGTCTTGAAGTTCTTGCATCACAGGGTTGGTATCAGGTAAGTTGATCAAGAGCTATTCAAGTTTAGAATTCACACAGCTAACCTCGTACCTCAGTTTCAACTATGGACGGGCATCACCCCTCTGTACAGCGACGCCCGCGCAGCCGTTCTGGGTCTGTAAGGAGTCTCAACAGTCAAAGGTGATAGATACCAAGCTAACAGTTGACTGCGGTGCACTTGGTCCCTGTTTTGTCAGGCCACATGGACATTTAGGGGATGGTAACTATGGCGTTGTTGGATAGGAGGAAAATAAACGAGATAGTCAGTGCATATCCGCACAGAGAATGTTGTTCAGTACTACGTCGTACGGCCTGATGGTGCTGCTTCTGGCAAAGCTGGGAACACGAAGTCTCCGAATTGTGACGTGACGTTATTCAGACTATGCCGTGCCGTAAAGACACATCCCCACCCCCCATGAATTGCGTCAAGGGTGGGGAGTTGTCTACCCCAGCAGCTATGAAGTAATCGACAAAGATTTGCATGTCTTAATCGAACTACATGTCGATTAAAATATGTTGGTTTCATGAGCTGCTGCGTGCTATGTACATACACCGCTAGTATGAACGATCCATCAAGTCAAAATCCGATGGGCCCATGCAAATGCAAACGTCTGGCGACGTCAGAATGTGTGTGACATATCTCTTTGTAGTTATTTACAGTAGTTTGATCTTTGTCTTGGTTCCTCACAAGGACATGGAGGAACGTGAGCTCCATGCTGATCAGCGGCAGCCAAGTCGTAGCTCCAGCTTAATTCCATCATCAGTGCATATCAATGACCGAGTTTAAGGACTCGCTCGGATCTGCAATGTATTGATTGATTGATTGGCACACGAAAATGAAATTGATTCTGACTTGTCAATGGCTCTCTTTCATTATATCATACACCATCATCTATAGCTACCTACAGTCTCGTCTCTGTGGGGAAAGCAGTTCAATCCGTGCTGTCTTCAACCCGGTTCAGGAACTGGCCCCTATTGGCCGTTCCTTTTGATGCCGTCATCAGGAATTATGACGACCAAAGACGCCTTTCAACAGAAACCCCAATCCCAATTTGTACATGCGGGACAACCATCCCGCTACCACTCCAAAACAGACAAAAAGAGCCAAATTTGGCAACAGACAAAATAATAGGTAGCAAAAGAAAACCACAAAAATAACAAGGCTGATCATAAAACTCATGTATCGAATACAACGCTGTAATAACCCCTGACGCTCCCTTTTTTTTTTTGTCTAGACCGTTGAGATTCCCGAATCTTTCCCATTTCAATGAGGTACTGCTGGCCGGCCAGTTGTCCCCAGAATCGTGTAGTTCGTTCCGTGTAGTAATTGATTGCAAGTGATTCGTAATGTACAAGTTACATGAGGGCTTGTTTGTACAAGGGAAGGACACCCGGTGTCACTTCCATGGCCTTCGGTTAGATGCCAAACAAAGAAAGCAATGGGATCAGAATACATGTACCATGATCCATCCATGGCGCTTTCCATGACGGACGCCATGTCATCATCATGGAGTGTGAGCGACCATGTTGGTGGGTGGCCGACTGAAACCCGAGTGGGGCTGTGATGTCAGAGCCGTAATGGATAGGCAGCTCGTGACGTCATTGGGAAGGACCCTTCCTGCAGGAGGACCCTGAGACCCACCTGTCTGCATTGGGGCCCGGCGGCCCTGTCACTTCTCCTCGTCGTTAGCCAACCCGATTCAAGCGGGTTGAGGCCTCACAACCATCGCTCCACAAACGCCAAGCCTTGTTTTGACGGTGGTCCACGTCATGTAGCATCATCTTGGTGGCATGGAAGCTCCGGACCCTAGGAGTCAACTCTCCGGGGGTCTATGCCAGCCTTGTGAACCGTCGAGTCAAGGACAAGACGCTGCTCAAGCGCCGCCCCGTCGCCGGTGCTTGCCCGGGAGCTCCACATCCGGATGGCATACCCGGTAGTGCCTGGTAAGAGCATCTGCACGGCTAAAGGTCTTCTCTTCGGTGCAGAGATCACAGCGCACCTTCTGCTTGCGGGCGTTGTGGATCGTGTCTTCGTGGCGGGTGAGATCATAGGGCCTGGAGAAGACGGTGTTGCAGGGCTTTCCCGTGCTTGGGTTGATCCGATCACAGCGATGAGGGCCAGCCTGGCTGTTGAGTAGCGTAGACGTCATGCCCATATCGCGAGGTCGAGCAGGACCAAGAGTCTGCGTCTGTCGGTGGCCTTCCCGCTTGTGTTTCTGAAGGAGTGCTGGGGTCTCGAATCGCAGGGTGCAACCGTGATATGTGCAGGTGTATGTGCCTCCATCAGCGGTGGTGTTGATGGGACGGGTTACAGGAGTAGTGTTTCGCGAATCGTTCGAGCTAGACCCAGCGGAACTCAAACGGGGTGGCGTCTCGTGACTAATTCGGGGGTGCGCAATGAACGGGTACTGTTGAGGCACAGGAATGCCAGCTGGTGCCTGGGACGGGAGGAAGTTGAAGTGATTGTGGGCATGAGCATCGTGCATTGGCTCTTGCGATCCAGTGCCGACCATGCTCTTGGGGAACTGGTCCATATCGAATCCAGAAGAACCCTGTGGAAACAAGGGGAAGTTGTTGTCACCCTCGGGTTCGTTAAACTCAAGAATGGCGTCCTTGGGCGAAATGGTCTTGGGAGTTTCAGGCTCTTGCTTCATGTTCATTTGCTGGCGCATGAACTGCGCATCTTGCTGCGCCTTGCTCTGTTCACGCATGCGCTGGGCACTGTTGAAGGGCAAGTTCTGCGAGAAGCCAGTGTTGCTAAAATCGTGAGCTGGAGAGGGAGCCAAAGGCGAGCCAGTGCGGAATGGTGACCTGTCTCGCGAGGCAGTAGAAGCTGGCGAGTGAACAGCACTAAGATGCTGGCTGTTGGCCGCGTGTAGTCGCTGGCTGAAGACATCGTTTGTCGGAGACATCGACATCTGGGCTTGTGAAGGTGGAGTGGAGGTGATTGCAAAGTTAGGGCTGTAGAGTTCATCCCCATAGACATCAGTCATGGTTCTGTCAAGCTTGGGAGCGTTTGGGTAGCCTAGAAACGAAGAATGTGAGCTTTTGTCGCAGAGGCCTCCGTCGGGGCAAGAATTGTTACCTCTTCTTCTTCGCTCTGCCTGCTCGGCCTCGCCAGCTGTGGGAGTATCAGGTGAGTCACCCGCAATGGAACTCGCCACCGAGGCAGGATGTGAGCGCGTCGAGCTGCCAGAGAAGTCGGGAGCATGCATCAGGCCCCGATCCATCCTTGGCTTGCTGCTGGGACCTGAGAGCGCAATGGGATATGCCATCTCGGGCATAGCATGTTGCTCCATGCTTCCGCAAGTCTGATATCCTGAGTAGGGGGCCATCGACTTGGCTAGTTGATAGTATGAAGGGTTACTTTGATCGTTGGCGTCGGTAATTGCGATCTGAGGATTTGATGTGTTGTGATTGAATGGTGAAGCGGGCCCAGCGGTAGAAGATCCAAGAGACGATAATGAAGATTCGCGTTGGTGAGTCCCGCGAGACAGTCTAGGAGTGTGCTGAGCGAGTGCTCCCCAGGCTTCGGGCTGCATGAGGTCGGTAGGGAGTTGCTGACTCAAAGCAGCGATTTCGTCGTCGTAGGTCGATCTAGGAAAAGCTGAGTAGTCGGCAGAGGTGTATTCGGAATGGCAGCTCTGGGGGTAGGAGAACTGCTGCTGAGGGCCGGTAGAGTTGTGCTGGAGTTGTTGTTGAAGTTGAAGTTGTTGCTGTTGTAGTCGAGGGATCGATAACATGGTGATAGTCGAAGTTGTGTTTAAGGTTGGGGGAGATGTGGCAAAAAGGCGGGAATGGTCGCCTTTTAAGAAAGCAGGGACCGTTCAAAGGAAGACTAAGAACAAGGTAGATGGAAGCCAAAAGACTGATGATGGATGCTGTCGATAGAATGCCTGCGTAGGTTGAGTACGTACACCCCACTGGCCGAGACTTGGAGGACCCTGGGCCCACCCGATGATGCACAGGACAGGGCCGAGGCCGGGATCTGGGAAGGGTGACTGGCTGGAGTTTACGCGGGCACCGACCTAGAAAAAGCAGCAGTTGCAACCCGGGATGTGTAGAGGTGGTGTGGGTGTGATGACTCTTGGGTGATGAGGGGGTGTGTAGTGTGTAGTGTGAGTGTGAGTGTGGGTGTGGGTGAGTGGGTGTGATGATGGTGGGTGGAACGTCAGTTCAGTTCAGTTCAGTTCAGTTCAGTTCAGTTCAGTTCAGTTCAGTTGCAGGTCCGCGGTCCAAGCCGTTTTCTTCGCTTCTTGCTAGGTCAGCGGCGGATGGGCAGTTATGCTACTGTAAATAGTGTGCTTTTTTTTATGGATGATTGATCATGGATGATGCTGATGATGTCTGCATGTCCACCGATATGATCGATATGGCTGCTGATCCTGTCGATGCTTTGGGTCGCTTCCGGCTGTTTCCCTCTACCTACCTATCTTGATTGATTTCAAACATCTCTCCATCACTACAGCACAGCACAGCACCCAACGAACCGCGAACTCAACCCGTCAAAGCCTCCAAGCCCTCCCGCAGCCGACAAGCCCACTCTGGGGTCAGGGGTACGTAGTGTTTAGGTATCGTTTAGGTTTGTTCAAGGTCCAGGTCCCAAAGGCCAAGGCCAGCTCGCACCCGAGGCTGCAGGGGTTTCAACACGATAAGGCCCATCAGTCAGTGCCCAATAGGCTCCCTCAATGCCTTCAACCTCTGACGCTACACTGAAAATCTTAGCCTGCCCCAGCACGCTCAGGTTTTTTTTCGTCCTGTTGACGGTGTCCACTGACGTAGTCTAGCCCCGCCGATCCTCCATCTCCGTTCGTCGCTGAACTGCATCCCTGCCCAGCTGCCAGCGCAAGATGGTATTGCACAGCCACATCTAATGGTTTGTAATCATCTCTGGACGCCGCTTTCCGCCACACTTTATCTGAGCCTGTGCCATTCTGAGTCACGCGATAGTGTTAATCAAGGTCACATGAGCTATATCGTCGTATGTTGATTCATTCACTGTGGTTCTATGGACATCTAGTAGGTTAGAACCTTAGATAAGCCCATGTTTTTTCAACGCGTCTGGTGAGCATGAGTCGGGAATAACGAACCGAAAAATCTTTTTGCTGCTGCTCGTCGCATGACATGCTTAATGATGTGACATGCATGCCTCTGCTCTATTCAACATACCTACAGAAACACCTTACCCTCGTAGTAGAAACTACCTGACGCGGAGCGAGTAGCTACATCGGGTGAATGAAAATTCTGCTTCATCCTTTTTGAGTCGGCGTGTATAGGATTGGCTAGCTAGCTGCTCGCAAAACAGGAACCGAACCTAGGATACATCTCCTGTCCCTTGGCTGAGAATGTTGCAGCAGAAATCTCGTAAACAAACGTCGTGATAGGACAGACAAATATCCATACCTAGATACCTAGACAGTGCTCTCGGCCTGGCCGACCCTCGAGTAGATGTCCCAGCCAATCAGAAGTGTGGCTTATGCGCTAAGCCACAGGGTTTTAGCTGTTGACAGCCGGCTTTAAGTTGTCCAGATCGATCTTGTCCCACCCATCTCCCAAGAGCCGCTCCCGATGCTGTCTTTGTTTCTCCACGGGCTACCTCGACCTATATCCAGCATAATTAACGGGCCTTCCGATATGCGGCTAATACTTCGTACCAAACGGTCAAGTTTCTTGAGTATCGGACACCATTTCCCGATAAGGCTATTGAAGAGAGCATGTTTTGTAATCATTCAGCAACTGCATGGGCAGTGAGATGAGTGAACCACCAGGCACGTAGGGTGTGAAGACCCGACAGTCTGGAAACCAGTCTACAGATCGTCCACGTGAAATTCAACCACAGCCTTGCTTCCACTTGTTAGTCCAGGTTTAATATGGAAAACTTTCTGTCGAGATGACTCTTCGGCATGGCTTGTACTGAAAAGTGCTGGAATTATGAGGTAATAATGAATTGTTGTATCAAATTGAAGCAAGCCACGGCTCATACTCAGCCTTGTAGGTAGTGCTCCTACCGGTCCGACATGCAAGCATCCTAGCTAGAGTTCATTTGTCAAGCTACTTACTTTCCTAAAGCTGAATGCCAACAAGCTATGAGCTCTGCTAGCCGTTGTTCGCCTTCTGTTGGGGACGGGGATGGGGACGGGGACGTAGGGCTGGGTGGCTGAAGGACCCGCAACGGCAACGGCTGAGGCCGGGAGATCGGCCATATACGTACGTTACTGGAGGAGCATCCCCGTGGATTGGACAGTACGTATTTGTTTTCTTGAGAGGGACAGTTGGTGTCCTTGTAGGCTTGCCGATAGTATCTGCCGCCGCCACTGCCAACTTTGCTACGTTACTCCGTCTGAGGCAGCCCAGGACAAATCCGTCAACCCCCTTAAATCCGATGCAGTTTTCGCTTCGCATCGTCCTCGATCCTCCGGCTTTTCGGTCATCCGAGTCAGAATCCGGCCGAAACCATCAACCTTTGGCAGAATACAGCTCGTGTGAAACATGGTTGATGGCCTTATGCTACGTTACGGATTACCAGGGCCAGGGTCCCGCAGTCTGGGTAAGGCTAACTAGTTTCTGTACCTACCGGCCGAGTGGATGAGGCGTCGTCTTGTTGAGAGAAGCGCCATGTTCCAAAAGGCTTCTGTGCATCAGTTCTGACATTCTTAATTCAACTACGCGTACTTGATACGGTACCGGGCCCGTTCGGATCTGATCTTTACTCTCCGCTCCCACTGTTCGGCCTGTCCGTGTGGGGGTTATGCACCCAAGATCTCCCAGTAACTAGTGCAAGGATCGGTCTTTCGGTAGTTGATTGAATAAGCCATTGTTCTCCTCGTTTTTCCGTCGGTAAGTCTAAGGAATACATTTGTCTCTGTTTTTGCCGAGAGATTCGTAATCGCTTTGCGGCACAGGTAGCCAGCCACGGCTCTAATAATTCTGAGTAATAAGAACTTCCAAAGGCCGATGTCAGAGACAAAGGCCCACCACCCCCGGCACAGCGGCCTCTAATTTTAGTGAGATCCCACGTGGTCCAGGCCCGGCGATCTTCTGGTCTCGCCACCCGTATGCTCCGTGGTCCGAGAACCTCGGCCGATTCCCAGGTACAGGATATATCCGATGATCAATCAATCTATCGGTATAGGAAGACCTCAAAGTTCGGCGAACGTAGACATAATCCTGGTTCCGTTACTATTCTCCGCCAAGAAGCTCAAGTAGGTCACGAGACGACTTCGGATGGTTCTAGAATTGCTGTTATTCACAGCTCCTCGTATCGCATTCGTAATCTCCACCAACTCGAGATACAGCTCCATGCTGTCATCTGACCAGCTAAGACCAGTCATAACAGACAAAGATATGACTCAACTTGTGTGCGGCAGTGCAATGGTGATTACTGTTAGCTAGGCACCTAGACAATATTGGAAGAAAAAAATCGTGCTACAGGGTAGGTATCGAACGTCGAGGGAGCACGCCGCACGACAATGAAAACCACAATGTTTTTACATTTCTGTAGTATTATTCTATAGCTATTGATATTTACTTGATATGGTTTTAGCGGGACTGGCAGTAGTTAATCTCTGTTCTCTTTTTGTTAACGTGTTGTGATCAAAACACATCTTATCCAGGCTCAGCTTTCGTGATGCCTTCACGAACGTTTGTCACCAACCACACGATAAACATCTTCGGCTACTACGCGATATGTCCAAGTAGCCAAGTCAAGCGTGGTGGCCATAGCTTGAGTGACGTAGTACTAGGCTCATTCAGGACAGCAGTTGCAATGTTCACGACGCCTGCGCAACTCCCAGCAGGAAGGCTTATATGAACTCGGCTGGAGTGGGAGGCAAGACTTCCATCAAGTTCTCTGAAATAGCACAAAGGTCAAATGAAAGCAAAGTGTCCCTGGCTTTTAACATCATCCAAGTGGTATATAGAGTCTAGCTCTATTGTTCGGGTACCATATACATGTTTAACAGCCAGTCAACACCAGATACAAGATTGACCACATGGTTGTAGGGTCAGTCCATCTAGATAGGTACCTAGCTAGCAGCATAACGCGATATATGACCCCTCAGTACACCAGCGATACGCGTCAACTGTAGTTGGTATCGCACGCGCCGCGGCATGTATCACTACCGGGCCGGCGTGTCGGCAAGACGCGTCATGACACAGATGATCAACACAACGCGCCCATGGCGTAAACAGTCACGATAGTATTGTGGCACAGCTACAGCATGATGATCAAGTTCGCCTCGAGGGCATGTTCGATTATCCCCAGATGTAATCCCCGTTTCCCTTATGATACATAACACCCAAAAACAAGACCGGACCCATTTGTCATCATGAAACACCCTACAAGGTCCTGCGCTGCAAGCAGTCGACCGCAAAGATTCGTAACAGACATGTAAAACAAAACGCGCTTAGCCACCGAAACCGTAGAGGGTGCGGCCTTGTCGCTTCAGGGCGTACACGACATCGAGAGAGGTGACTGTCTTTCGCTTGGCGTGCTCGGTGTAGGTGACGGCGTCACGAATGACACCCTCAAGGAAGGTCTTCAGGACACCACGGGTCTCCTCGTATATCACTGTTTGGCATGTTAGACGCGTCGCGTATGAGTTGTAGAACGGTCAACTTACTGGCAGAGATACGCTTGACACCACCACGACGAGCGAGACGTCGGATAGCGGGCTTGGTGATACCCTGGATGTTGTCTCGCAAGATCTTTCGGTGGCGCTTGGCACCGCCCTTGCCGAGACCCTTGCCGCCCTTGCCGCCTGTCGATATGTCAGTATGATGAAGCTCGTTGTGATACGCGCTGGTCAAGACGCGTCGCGGATGAATGCGAAGGTCGGATCAGGCAAGGTTGGAAGGGATGCTGCTGGGTAACAACTTACGTCCAGTCATTGTGATAAAGAGGTGTAAAGGATGAAGTGTTGTGTGATGGAGATATACACGCTTGGTGTATACGCTGGTGAGGTAGAGGTAGAGTGTGATGAAGTGTTCAAGTATGAGATGTAGAAGCGTAGAGTGGGAGGAGGTGAGCTTAAGTACGAGTGGGCCAATTTGGGAATCAGTTGGCTTGGACCCACTCTGTGATCTTAATCCCTGTCGGGCGACGCGATCTTTGGGTCGTGACGCGAAAAAATAATGCGCGAGCGAATAAAAAAATCGGCCTGCGTCGATTTTAAATGCGGGGCAGTCTCAGCGATGGAGTTTCTGGCCAATGGTAATTCTGCTAGCCTCTGGAGGATATTCGATCTACCAAGCGTCATGTTTCGGTTCAATTTAGGGTAGATGTCTGTTTGAATGCTTGAACATGTTGGTGATGGCAATATTCTATCTTGACACGCAGTAAGAATTGATAATATGGCTTGTTATAAAGTTATTGTATTCTTCTACATCTGACTTGATTTATTACGTGCTTAGTGACGTTGGTTGTGTGTGTTTGTCAACTTGCAGTGGTTGTTAGATGAAGTTGACATTGAATGGATACCGAGATTTGTTCATGTTACAACGAATTAGTATCGCCACCATCACCATCAACTGACTCATATACCTCTAGAGAGCGAAAGTGCATATCTGATGCATCTACATTCCATGCACATGGAAACATCCAGAGACGGTAGACATCAATGACGAAGTCACATTAATGTGAAGCAATGCGCAACTTAAAGTGTAGTAGCTACGGTATTTACACTAGGCGGGGGAAATGCAGCCACTCATGAAGAACCGATAGGAAGGTAGATGCATCAATTTGTCTGCTATCATGTACTACGTAGCGCAACTGTAGATAGGTAGGTTAAACAGAAACCAGCTCCATATCACAGACTACAGACTTCAAGGTCCCAGAGCCTGGCCCGTTTCCCCGGGTTATCTTTCGCCTCAAAGGTTGGGTGCCTGACCCTGGGTGCATCCAACCTCAGCAGCAAAAATTGCCATTGGCTGCCTGGCAATTTCAGATTTCCAGATCAAAGGGCGGCAGCGAGTGGTGGGGAATGCCAGTCAAAATGCGTGGGGAGCAAATATTCTGACCAATGGAAAATCTGCACGCGTGTGGCCTTTTTTTTTTTTAATCAGTCGCGCATTTTGCAAAGTGGCAGGCACGGTTTCTTAGGCCCCAATTTTCCATTTTGGGCGAAAAGGCACTCCAATCAGCGCGCACGGTCCACGCTGCCTCAGATCAGCCGCCGCACTTGCTCGCTGCTAGCCACAGGTATAAAGGAATCCCCCCGCCTGCCCTCTCTCCCGACTTTTCCTTCTGCATCACACACCCACTTCAGCCTTCACCCCCACAACAACAACCATCAACAACTTCAACAACATCCTCTTCTTCATCACTTCATCTACCTTCAACACTTTCAACAATGGCTCGCACTAAGCAGACCGCCCGAAAGTCCACTGGTGGCAAGGCCCCTCGCAAGCAGCTCGCTTCCAAGGCTGGTAAGTCATCACTTCCACCCGACGCGACACGCGTCTCTGATCATCATGAACCTCATCGCTAACTTCAACAGCCCGCAAGTCCGCCCCCTCTACCGGTGGTGTCAAGAAGCCTCACCGCTACAAGCCCGGTACCGTCGCTCTCCGTGAGATTCGACGATACCAGAAGTCGACTGAGCTTCTCATCCGAAAGCTCCCCTTCCAGCGTCTGGTAAGCACCATCCTCGCTCCTCTTCACCACCTGACATCAACTAACATTCGACAAACAGGTCCGTGAGATCGCCCAGGACTTCAAGTCTGATCTCCGATTCCAGTCCTCCGCCATCGGTGCTCTCCAGGAGTCCGTCGAGTCTTACCTCGTCTCCCTCTTCGAGGACACCAACCTCTGCGCCATCCACGCCAAGCGTGTCACCATCCAGTCCAAGGACATCCAGCTTGCCCGCCGCCTCCGTGGTGAGCGCAACTAAGCGATTCGGACGGGAATACATGGAAGGATCACGACTTTTTTGCTTTGACACGAGGGATATCATGGTTTAGGGGATAATCAAGGCGTTCGCGAGGAACAACATGCACTGCTACATTTGGGATGTATACTACTAGGCAAGCTATTTAGCTGCCCTCCACAATTGACCACCGGTCTTTGATCAAACTCTCTCGTTCCTCGTGACTCGCCATGAATAAACACAGTGACTACTTTCGCGCGTATACCTTGCCTTTTTGATAAATGATCTTGACGCGACGGGCGCAACTAGTTGCAGACGCGCCATGGCGGTCGAAATCAATGCCGCGTTCAGCCAGCATCGCATGGCGTACCCTTGGAGCAAGTAGAAAATTGACTCACGCCAGCCCGGAGATGTCGGTCAGCTGACCGAGAGGCTGGATTATCGCCAGATTCGCCAAGGACATCAGCAATAGCTAATTCCGAGTGACTCATCGCTTGAATATGTGCACCACTAAGGCGCAGCTGTGTCTTCACCCCCAGAAACCGAGGAACGGTTTATGGTGACGCGTACAACGTGATTGATACCTAGATAGATAGACAAGACAGCATTGGAAGCACGAAACATGTATTAAACTAAACAGTCAAATTTGTTGCATCTATATACTTTTTTACAGACCTAATTACGCCAAAGAATCAACATGATACGTAGGAAGCTGCGCCAAAACATCGAATCCTCCCGTGCCAACCTTTCCGAGCCTGCCCATCACCAGCCGACCACTTGGCGTTGACAGATCATCCCAGTCGCCATCGAGAACAGCATCCTTCAGGAATGCCAGCGTCGTCTCGAAACTCATCTTGGTGAAGGGACTGACATTGCCCTTGAGTCCCATTCGGTTGAACGGCGTGAAACTACCGTTCCTCGTCATGTGGTCCGCAATTAGATTCAGATGGCGGTTATCCACCTTGATTCCGTGGGATCCGAAGACACCTCCCAGCTCCTGCACAATGTTCTGTCGGGCCGCCTCAACACCATACACGGCTAGCACAGCAGCGATGTCGTTGGTTTGGATGCGGTTGGGGTCGATGAAGTCGCTGTAGCGCTGCATGGCCTGCAGGTTGACACCCGCAGTGTGGATGACCTTGGTGCCCTTCTCTTCAACGAAAGTACAAGCTCCGACACCCGAGATCTCTTGGATCACAGTCTTCTTGACAGCATCCTGGATAAGGTTGAGCATGAGGACCTTGGGGATGGTCGAATCGTACTCGAGCGTGAAGCTGCAGTCGGTTCCGGCCTTCTCGTCAAAATCGAAGTCCGTGACCTCAGCATACGTCTCAAGAACACGGTTGGTTCGGGCCTTTTCAGACCAGTTGACACCGTCACCGCCCTCGCCGTCTTCCCCATCGGCTTCCTGTCGCGGGCTACCACCGATGCCCTCATCGTCCGCGTCGTCATCGGCGGCGTCTCGCTCCATCTCCTGCTGAACGGCATCATCTTCGTCATCGTTGGGGCCGTACGACGCTGCCTCACTCCTGTTGGCCCGCTGCTTGGCATTTGTCGCATCGTCATCGCCTTCGTCGTCATCATCGTCGTCATCAAGGGCGGCTGCGGCCTCACCAGTAGGTGCGGCTGTTTCCACCACACCGGCCTTGACGCCAATCTCTGGGGTGGCCATTGTAGTTTGATTTTGTCGCTTCTTGATGTCCTTCTTCACAAGAGCCAATAGTCGGTGGAGCAGCTTCCTCTCAACCGCCTCGACAACGTCCGATACACTGATGGCATACGTCTTGGTGTACTCCTTCGAGTCGAAGAACTTGAGGTCAATCTTGTAAACCTTGGCTGAACCGTACATTTTACCACGGCCAACCCTCTCCTCGACCTTGATGCTGTCGAGGACGAAGCCGAGAGGCAACACTGAGATGGACTTGGCGAAGACCTCTGCGTCCTCTGAGGACATCTCCTCAATGGGGTAGATGGACATAGCTGGGGTGGAGATCTTGTCACTCGCAGTCATGAGAATTTCTCGCAGTCGAGGAATACCCAGCGTGACGTTCTTGGCCGAGTGACCTGCCAAATGGAATGTGTTCAGTGTCATCTGCGTTGAAGGCTCACCCACTGATTGACCTGCCACAATACCGACAGCTTCTCCGGGCTCGACAAGAGAGCGTAGATACTTCATCGCGAAAAGCATCTCAGCGTTCTTCCGGTTGAGGCTCACACGCGAGAGGGCAAGCTTCTTCTTATCCGATTTATCTCGGACCAAGCCATCCTTGTTATCTTTGAGGTACGAGGTCATTGCCTGATAGAAAGTCTCGGAGGTGGCAAAAGCGGTTGTGGCAGGGTTGAATAGACCCGAGAGCGGGTCCTGGGCCTTGGGATCGTTGATGTTGCTGTGCTTGAGGGCCTTCTTCATATACTTGGTGATGGAATCGCGATGCATGCCGAGACGTTCTCCAATGCTGGGGTCATATCGGAGTTGAGCAGCCGATGAGGTAACATTCTCCAGGATGAAGCTGAAGTCTGTCAAGTACTTCTGCTTGGACACATCGAGGCCATCCTCGCCATACAAGAACTGGATCATGGAGCCATCGGCATCTCGCACGGTGGTATCGTACGCGACGGTCAGACCTTCCATACCCTTGATGACACATCTCTGCAGATAACCGGAACGAGAGGTCTTGACTGCAGTATCAATCAAACCTTCTCGGCCGGCCATGTGATGGAAATAGTACTCCTGAGGCCGAATACCAGTAAGGAAACGCTGAACAATGTAGCCACCAGCTCGAGCATGAGTCTCGAATGGATTAAAGCATGGCAACGACTTGCCGCTGACCATGATAGGCACACGTCGACCTTCCAAAACCTGTTGACCAAGGTTACAAGAAATAAGAGAAGCGTTGACTCTAGATCCCTTCGCACCAGATGTTGTCATGGCTTGCATCTGGTTTTTGGGGAAAGCCTTTTCCAGACCAATAGGCATGGTGGCTGTTTGAATCGTGTCCGTGATGCCACTAAGACCTTCCTTCATCAGAAGATCCAGTCCCTCTTGTTTACTGTCGTCGCGGAGCACCTCCTCAAGACGCTCCAGGAGCAGAGGGTCTCTCGGGCCAGGGTTTTGCTCGAGCGAAACGTATGAAGATGCGACTTTGAGACCGACCGAGTCCGCGGGAATAAGCGCCTGTCGTCGAGCTCGCTCCCCCTCAGGTGTGAGTCTCAGATCATCCATACCACACGAGAAAGCCCGCATGTTGAGATATCTCGTCAGCAGTCTACCCAGACTGCTCAGCAGCTTACCCGCAATAGCTGGACCGTAAATCTCATGAACAGCATGGATGACACCGCCAGAGCTGGGACCAATCTGTGACTTGTCCATGATTCCAGTGATAAACTCGCCATCCTGAAATAGGACGGTGCCTTCTTCAGAATTCTTGGCCCACTGACTGGCTTTGATTTGCGTCTCTGCCTTCATGGTGAGGCCACCACAGTTGGGAGGCTGCATGTTCTTGAGAATGGTGGTGATGACTTGTTTGCCAGTCCATCTAGCAACAGGTCGAATCACTGCCGGTGCGACAAGTTCAATCCTCTCACCAACAATGTGGCCACTCTCGGGACGCAGTGCGTTGTAAACCAGCTGCTGGTAGTCGCCTTTGGTGAAGAAAGTGTCGCGATTACAGAGAGCTACAGACACCGAGATATGATCCTGAATAAGGCCTCGGAGGGGCTTTCCAGCGGTGGCAGAGAGGTACTGGTGGTCGGTGTCGGCGATTTGGAGGGCTTCCGCTCGGGCGACTTCGTTCTGGGGAAAATGCATATTCATTTCATCACCATCGAAATCGGCGTTGTATGTGTTACAGTTGGCGTAGTGCATGCGAATAGTCTTCTCGCCAGGGAGTACTCGGACTCTGTGGCCCATGATAGACGGCTTATGGAGAGTTGGCTGACGGTTCATCAGGACAACATCACCGTTAGTCAGGTGGCGATAGACCTTCTTGTTCCTGGTTCGAGCAGCACTGCTACTTGTGGGAGCAAGCAGCTGGTTGGCTAGGGATACACGATCATCGACTGACTTATTTCGAAGGTTAACAATCTGGCCGTTCTCATTTTCGATTGCAAAAGCGCCAGGCCATTTATCGACACCATTGATAACTGCCTGTTGCATATCCCGGAAGTTATGGCTTGTCACCGGCTCAGGGTATGTCAGCTTCTTAGCAAAGACGGGTGGCACACCGATTTCGTTGGTCTCGATGTTGGGATCGGGAGAAATAACACTTCGGGCGGCATAGTTGACACGCTTGCCCATCATGTTCTTTCGGAAAAGACCCTCCTTCTTCTCGAGCTTCTGTTTGATACCGTCCTCATTGCGCTTTGCCGCAGCTCCCTGAACAGGGTTCTTGTCCTTGTCGATAAGCGCGTTGATGGACTCTTGCAGTTCTGTCCAAGCTTGATGTAGTTGGTTCACATCAGCCTGCTCCTCCTTCAACTGCGTGTGTAGCCGAGCGATCGTTCCGCAACCCCTGAGGATGTTCTTGTACAGGGAATTCTGTTGAGCCTCCGAGATTTCAGATTCGCCTGTTCGGGCTTCCGGGCGGTAGCGGTTGGGAGGAACCAGGATGGTTGTCATGAAGAACATGTCGGGGGTAACCTTTGCAGAGCTTCGGGTCGGGGGCTTGGCATTGTAAAGAAGCGAAACCAATTCTTGCTCTTTGGTGAACAGCTCGTTGAGACGAGCCCGAACCTCCATCGCGCTGATGTATCTTTGGGGAGCGGAAGCAGTCGCAGCGTCGGCATCTGGCATGTCAATATCTTGGTCGGCACCGTCTGCGTCCACTTGCGACCTTTCGCGAGTTGGAGAGCTCACGTCTGCAACACCTTCGTCGGAGGAGTAGCCATCAGGCTTTTGTTTTGTTGTGGATTGATGGACTCTGGCCATGGCATCGGCTTGCTTGAAGTTCTTTTGAGCCATCTTCGCCTTCTCCTTGTCAGACAAGGATTTCTCGAAAACCTTGACGAATCGGTCTTTGCGGTACGAGGGCGAGATACCGCCACAGCTGGAGCAAA
The DNA here is from genome assembly GCA_021655895.1 of Fusarium sp. NRRL 66739. Classification (NCBI taxonomy): domain Eukaryota; kingdom Fungi; phylum Ascomycota; class Sordariomycetes; order Hypocreales; family Nectriaceae; genus Fusarium; species Fusarium sp. NRRL 66739. The sequence continues at coordinate 21,110 of JAJJWO010000172.1, forward strand.
TTCTTCTCTTGGTGATTTCAGCAAGAAATTCCTTGATGATATCGCGTCGCATCTCGCTTGAACCCTCGTGCTTTCCTCTCTTTGTGTCGCCTCGCTTGATCTTGATACCGCGAAGACACTTGTCGACATATTTGTCTCTTGCGCGAGTAACGCTGTCGATCGAGTTGCTGCCGCCCTCCTCCTCTGCCTCACTCTCCAACTCAGAGAACCCTCCCAGCTCAATGGCCAAGTCATTCTCTCCAATGACACCCACCATGTGGGCTTCTTGGATCAGGCCATGCTGAAGAAGCTTCAATTTGCACACGTATTTGTGTAGTTCCTTTTGAGGAAGTCGGAAACCTTTGCAGTAAACGCAAGTGGCTTTCAGAAGTCGATAAGCCTGGTCCATAAAAACCGGATGGTAGACTGGTACGGGAAGCTGGATGTGTCCGGGATGACCAGGGCATGTAGCTTGGTTCAAGTTACATGTTGTGCATCTGCAAATGGTAAGAGGCCGTTCTCCTTCATTATCTGGTGGGAAAGGCTGATACTTACGGCGCATCACCCCATGAACCGAGGGCAGGGTCGTAGAGACCTCCAGGCACTGGATTGAGAAGATTGTCGAAAGTATTGTCGTTCTCGATGCGCTTCACAGAAATGGCACGAATTTCTTTTGGCGACAAGAACGTGAACTCGACGCTCTCGACCCCGGACGAGATGGGCTGTGCGATATTCATGGTGACGTTGCTGTCGCTCTACCGAGCGGATGATTTGGCGATTGAGCGACGTCTTTGCATTAACTGTCGAGAGCCATTCCCCAGCGCAGCATGCGAAGTGAAGGTAAACATGAAGGTGGTGGGGACCATTGCGAGAGAGAACAATTTTTTGGCGGTGCGGGCCGGCAGAATTTTACGCCGGCCCATGGCAGTCAGTGTTGCGCGCGACTCCAAGCGTCTCCGTGAGTTACTTCATCATTTAATACCATCTCAAACACCCCATTTTACGCGCATTTCCATCGCCGCAAAACCTACGATCACTGGGCCCCCAGAAACTAGTTTCGATCATTCTATCTGACTCGCGAATCAAACATTTATTCTTACTCCAGCGTCGTGCACAGCTGAGAAGTGGAGGAGCTATTATAGCAACCATCGACAACAGCTGTACGATTGCCTATCACATTGAGACGCATCACGGCTATGGATCGAAAGAGTCAGTCCCCTGGTCTGGGGCCGCGTCATGATGCCTCGTCGCGAGTGCAAAAGCCCGAGTCCGCTGCAGATAGAATGGCTGCTCTCAAGGCTCGTGTCGCCGCAGCAATCGGAAGCAGCAAAGCCAAAGGCGGGTTGAATGTCGGTCTTCATCCTGCTTTAGAAGATCTGGGATCATACAAGCCTCCAAGCAAGTCGAATGACTCGACACCTGCACCTTCTGGTGCGCGAGCAGATAAGCCTCGGTCGCAAGATACATCCAGGCCAAGCTCCGTCAGTAGAGAAAGCGGAGAGAACCCTTATTACGATCCCAACCTCTCAACACAGCCAAGTGGAGGAAAGGCACGCCAGTCTCGATCGCTAGTATTCAATCAAAAGGGCAAATATATCGCACAAGCCAATGCTCTACGTCGACAGGCCGCCCTCGAGGCGATGAAGAAGAGAATCGCGGAGCAAACCCGAAAAGCTGGCATCGATGATGATCTCGACGTGGAACGAAACTTTGTTGTGGATGCACCGCCAGAGATTGAATGGTGGGATGAAGGACTGGTTGATGGGGGAAGTTATGAGATGATTGATGATCCCTCGAAACTTAAATTCACGACACCCGACAGCATCATCACGGAATACATCCAACATCCAGTTGCCCTTGAGCCACCCCAAGACAGGCATGTTCCGGCCGCTAAGCCCATGTTCCTGACATCCAGGGAACAAGCCAAACTACGAAGGCAGCGCAGAATGGCCGAGTTGAAGGAGATGCAAGCTAAAATCCGCCTGGGGTTGGTGCCAGCGCCTCCTCCTAAGGTCAAGAAGGGCAACTTGATGCGAGTCCTCGGTGACGGTAAGCCAACCACCCCCTATTGTTTGTTTTCGATCATATGCTAATATCTATCTAGTTGCTGTCAAGGACCCTACTGCCGTCGAGGCACGAGTGAATCGCGAAATCGCAGAACGCCACCAAAAACATGTCGAAACAAACGAAGAGAGGAAGCTCACCAAGGAGCAGAAACACGACAAGCTGGCCACAAACCAACAAAAGGATGCTGAAAAAGGAATTCACATGTTGGTTTTCAAGATTGGAAGCTTGGCAAACGGACAGCATCGGTACAAGATTGGCGTCAATGCCGAGCAACTGGCGCTGACGGGAACATGCATCATGCACCCTAAGTTCAATCTGGTGATCGTGGAGGGAGGCGAATGGAGTATCAAGAAGTACAAGAAGCTCATGCTTAACCGAATCGACTGGACCGAGAATTCGCCGTCAAAAGACCGAGATGGGAAGCAGGGTGCCACACGCGACTGGCTTCTTGCCGAAAAAGACAACGGCGAGCTGAAAGACATGTCGATGAATGAATGCAAGCTCGTCTTTGAGGGTGAAGAAAAGGCGCGAGCCTTCAGGAAGTGGGGAAGCAAGGTCTGCGAGACAGATTCGGAAGCAAGAGATGCCCTCGCGCGGACCAAGATGGACAACTTCTGGCAACTCGCTAAAGGATTCGCTTAGAGCGGATCACCATCAGCACTCAGGGGAACTGCACGAACCCTTGAGGCTGCGCTTAACGGACTGTGGCAAATACCCGATACCCCAGCATCGTTTATATGCAATGCGCTTTTTCAGTTCGACTACCCACTATCTGTGGTGGCTGCTTTCTTGAGAGGGAGCTTTTTTCGGTGAGAGGTGAATTTGGTGACATGGGAGGAACCAACATGGAGTTCGGTTGGACAAGGTTGAGTCCTCGGATCACGATATGCACATGTACAGCTTTGGAGTCGTGCCTGGCCAGCCTGAAAAGAAGCAGGAGATGTGTTTAGCATGGCGGACAGAGATGGGCACTTCCGGGGATTACCATTTCCGTCTATACGCTACTTGCAGTCTCATGTTTTTTTTTATATCACGATGCTGAAACCAAACATGTAACGTAATTTCTTCCAGTAGGGTCAGTTTGCGGAAAGTTGTCTAGAGCAGTGAGCTACTAGCCTGGCTGTTCAAGCCAGATAGATGCACCGCCTCAAGATTAGATCATAATGAGAATGATGATGAGAGATCACATCAAATCATGTGCTTGTTGTAACTTGGTTGCCTGTAGCATGTGCGTACAGGACTCGTCAAGATTAGTATTATCATCAAATATTATCGGCAGCACCCGGCAAGGATACAAGTACCTAGCAGATACTGGAGTCACAGACCAAGATGGGAGGTACAGAGCGGGAAGTTTTCCGTTTTGGGTGAGTTCTGTGCGACCTTCCATTCACAGGCTAGGTGAGGCTAGCCACGAGATCTTGGAGATCCTCAAGATCATCATGGTCTGCATCCGCGAGGACTACAAGTGGAAGGGATCTCCGCGGACCCCTGATCGAGAGGATGGGCGTAATGGGGATCGATCAAGAGCTGTGTTTATATCACTCTATCAAAGCAACTCTATCTCATTGGGTTACATGGCACGGCAGGGTAGGTAGGTAGGTGAGCAGTAGGAATCCACTTTTGTGATATTGGATGAGATCCAATCGAGCTGCCGCCAACCTCGACAGTAAGCCCGTGATATGCACAATCTCCCACCTGAAAGAAGCACATGCCATCGCGTAATAACTTGGTGAGTGAGTGTGCTGTATGCACGCTATCAACGGCTACTAGCTATCCGTTGCGAGCCAAGCTGCAGGGCTGCCAAGAGCTGTTTGGCAGCCAACATGGTGGGCAATGCAATCCTGGTAGGCACCCAGGATGTAGAGTTGATAGTCCTTGCGGTCCCATCAGAAGTGCAGTAGCTGGCACTTTCACGACGGCCCATGGCATTCCTAATGCAGAGCCTGTCTTCTGCGGGTGATAGGAATAGGCAGCGGGCGAATCGAAGAGTTGGTTTATCTGCGCAAGTCTCGACCCTCGAAGCCCAGGTATCCAATGTGAAGCCCGAGAATAAATTAAGCTCGTATACTAGCCGATCGGTGATTGCAGTTTTGGGTTTCCTTTGAACCACGATCTTCGCACCTAGTAATTCCACGAACCATGAGTACCCGTCCGTCAAGGCCGAGAACACAACTGACGGAAGTGGCTGTACTTTTTATAATTCAACGTTTTTACCCTACCGTTTACGTCACGGAAGCAATAAGGGTAGCTGGTCAATGCTGCATAGGTAATTTCGATATCTGCAACCGTAAGGGATATAGAACCGAGTGGAGGAAGAGGTTCTGATGGTAAAATGGCAGAGTTTTCTTGAGCGGATTCAACCGTGGAACATATTGAGATATTTTCCTCTGCGACTGTCCATCCAGGTTACGGGCGCGCCCGTCATACCCTCGCTCCCGGCTAGTGGTAATGGAACCTTGCCCCGAAAATACGAGGGGTACCAGGTTGGGAGGACGGAGTATGTATCTGGAGAAAAAGTTGATCCGTATACATATATCGCATTGGTACCTACCTAGGTAAGGTAGGTACTAAGGTTGAAGGACGGGCAATGCAGCGTTCGATACGTACAAACACCGAGGTACTGCACAAAAGAATTTAGTTGATGCTGGCCAAGAAAGTACTGCGTGAGACTGGAAAACAGGTACCGTAGAATTAAAGTCGCAAATCATTCAGGGTTTATTCAGCTGCTGCACCGGAAGCGTGTACCACAGACCGAACAAGGATGTATAGCGAGATAACGCGGGAAGCATCTGGCTTGTCAGAGGGACAAAACAATTCGCTCGCTCGCTCATCTCTCAAAGCTCTTGACGGTTCCATGGCGTCTCGGCGGCAAAAACTTATGCGCCTAATAAGCTGTCAAGCTTGTCATCTCGGGGACCCTAGAACGCTCGGACGTCTGTCTTGCTTGACCTTGCCCACTCGGGCAAACTTGTCGCGACTAGGTGGTTAGGATAGTGGATGTTAGAGACGGGGGACGGCTGGACCAAGGAAGCGGGAGTAAGAAGAATTTGGTCGCTTGGCTAATACTTGGTTGATGAGTGAACCTCCGTAGGTAGGTAGGTAGGTAGTGCCCGGCGGAAAAGAAAAAAACTGACGATTTTCTGCGGTTACTGGCACACGCAGCGTCATCATTTAGCGCAGTCTAGGTTGTCTTTCGGATGTACTTTACTGCTCCCCTAGGCGCATTCGGACTGTGAATCTTTGCTGAACAGTTCCTAGATACCTACCTACCTGCAGAGCGGCCGCTGTCAGAACGGGCCAACTAGAAGGACCGGGCCGACGCTTAGGGCTTCTATTTTACACGTTTTGAGGCTATTTACAAAAGCCAGCTGAAGACTTGTCAAATCAAGTTGCAGGTGTGAACACCAAACATTAGGACTAATCCAATATCAAGAAAACGCTCGAGCTGGCGTTTTGCGGGGCGCCACCGGCCGTTGGGGCCAGGAACATGCCGATATCTACTTCCATCTTGGGCAAGGTGATGTGCACTGTGACACTAAAAAGCTGCGATTTGCACTGTCCCAATGTTACATCGTTCGACTCCCCGAGCCCATGGCCCACTTCCACCGCACCCGCTTAATTATTCCGTATACAAGAGGTACGGTACCTTCGCTTGCACACATCACATCTCCAGACCGGAGTCACGGCCCTGACCCAACAACAAGCCCTTGACGGGGCACTAACAGGGTTCCTTTTACCATTACCCTCTGAATTCTCTCGGCCCTGAGCCGATGTCTCGTACATTACCGTATCGGCTCTTCGGATCTAGCCCGGTTCTGGCCTTGGCTTTACAGTTCCCCTGGCTTACACTGAGCCGGGACTCGCACGAGTTGCACCACCTGATCCGTTGGTTGTTGCTTTTTGGAGAGAGCTACTGCAGAGTCTGTCGTTTGATCAACGAACCCCCGTTGAACCAGATGCGGAACCAGGTCTCAGTGATTTCCGTCTGCTGGTCGCCAAGTCGCTTTTAACATGCTCACAATGTCGACGACAGCTGAATGATGAAGATTGTGGAACTGGAGTTGATCTACAAATCAATATGCTAACCACAGATGCCCTTACTTCTGCGTACCACTGTTGGCTCGCGTACAGCAACAATCACGGTGGTGGCTCTATAAAACAAGTGCTTGACTACGGGGCCAGCCTGTCAGTTGGGGTAGACAGCACTCGAAATCCTCCGTGTGTTGGTTCTTCTCTTCAAGGTGGAGAATACTCGTACTGGGCAATGGGACGATATCATCACTCCAAAAAGAAGGACCAACATGGTTCACATCCGGACAAGTCCCAAAGCTGACCTTAGCTGTTACCTGTTATTGCTTTGTTCGCTATCGTTACACCAAAGCAGACCAGACAGACCCAACCATGCGGTCCCCTCCAGCAATGCTGCTCTTGTCAGGAACCCCGGTCTCTGCGGAATGCGGCCCTTTATACCTTAGTTCACGCTAGGTCGATTGTGTTCAACGGTCGACTTCTCATCGGGGGCGGCGCACTGGACAAGTGACAGCAAACGGCCCTAGCCATGGGATGGGATGTCGTTATCTAAGGCGCCTCAACCCATCCGCGAGATCTGTCCAGGGCTAAGATGGCCCAGCCGTGTGGTTGGCGAACTACATCCTGGTCTAAACCTCATTTCGCTCTCCTCCCGGCCCCGTCACCCGCTTCTCGACACCTTCCCGTCTCCCCACCTTCGTCCTGCCTGGCCTGGGCTGTTTCCCTGCCCCCCATGCGGGCGGAGTCTGATCCTTCGACAATCCTCGACTAGGTCTAATTCATCGGCGGTAGCTTCGTCAAAGAGGATCTAAAGCAATCGATATTCCCTGTTCTACTACAGTACTAGGTCTGGTTCATGTTCGCTTTTGTTGCCACCTTCTACCTCTGTCTGTTGCTCTTTACTCTGTCTCGTGTTGGTTGTGCAGTGCCCTCGCTGTATTTATCCAGCTCTCACCCCATCATGGGGCTTCCAGCCTTGGTCGATGAATCTCTGCTCATTGCCGTACCTAATCTAACCGTGTCTGTGGCCTGTGGTTCTTAACCAAGGTTCCCGGAAGCGCATAGCTCATGAGACCCTAGCATCCCCCCAACCCTCGCACCCTTTAACAACCTCAAATATGTACCTTACACCTCCTCCGACCACGAATTCTCCAGTTTCGCAGTATTCACAGTTCTTTGAAACGAACTCATCCAGTTCTGACACTACCTGTCCCCCGAGTCGTCTGCCGTCTTGTTACGGCTCTCCATTCCAGCAAGCTGTTTCAGCAGGCGTTGCACAATCTGATTTGGAATCGGACTCGTACTCCCACAGCACTCGCTGGTTCTCAGTGCTCCAGACTGAGCTTCTGTCGCCGCCTCCCATGGACCACGGTAACACTGCCTGGGTAACCCCGGATAGCTTGGTGGCAGGAACAAGTACGGCGTCATCGAGTGAGGTTGAACCTGACAGCCTGCACTCCGACTTCAACACATTCCCGCCATACGATGCTTGCCTGCCTACCCCATATCAAACCCATGAAGCCTACATGCCAGCGAGTCGGAACTCTTCAGTTCATGAACCCTCACTACCGCCCGCTAGCCAACCCACGCGAGCACCGACAATAGGATCGAGATTAGCATATGGATACCTGCAAGATCCATCTAACTCCAGGTTCAGGATAGAAGGTTCTGCCAACAGTTATAGTCAAGGGTATGAGCCGCAATCCTACTCGACTCCTGGCCCAGCTGCCGTTGCCTATCATACCGATGGTACCCCGTTTACTCCGAGTCTGCCTCCTAATTTGAGTGGAAGTGCTTCAACAACCTGGCCCAAGCAAGAATACGAAGTCTCTCAATTCTACCCCACTCCTCAATCCCAAATCCCTGATCTTGGACAGGAGAGGAGACTACTGAAGGCAAACAAGGCCAAGAGGCCAACTCGGAAACACACGTCGAAGGAGGAGGCGAACTTTCAGTGCGAGGTCAAGGGGTGTGGAAAGTTCTTCAGTCGCAGCTACAACTACAAGTCACACCTGGAGACCCATGACGAGAAACGCGAATATCCTTTTCCTTGCACTGTTGATGGCTGTACCAAGAAGTTTGTGCGGAAAACTGACCTTCAACGACACCATCAGAGTGTCCACATGAAGGAGCGTAATCACAAATGCGATTATTGTGAGCGTCTTTTTGCTCGCAAGGACACTTTAAGAAGGTAAGCATGGAGCATTGCCTTTGTTAGATATCCATAAAGCCTAACCTCGGCGGAATATTTAGGCACATGGAAGACGGTTGTTCGAAACGATTTGACATCGGCACACTCAATCTGCAAGGCCCAGGCTTTGCAGGCTTAGGAATTGTCAACCCAGCAAGACCACCTGGCTTGGACCCTCGCCGTCCCGGATAGACATTGCTACCATCCGCCTCTTGAAGATGATGGTTTATTGTCGAGTTTGCGACTAGCACGCATGATCTGGCATCTGCGTGGCAAACCAACTGCACAGAAAGCTTTCGACTTCATCGCTTACGCAGTACTTTGAGGATCTCTAATACGACATAATATGGAAGACTCGGTACAGAGACACTAAAAGGTAGGTTACTCTATGGCAATCTGGCTCGATGGCTTGCGACTTTGGGGTTTGCTGACTGGGTATGTCTTAGAATCACCCTAATAGTCGATTGCGAGATATACCACAAGTCGATATAATGGACAGGAGATCAAAGCACGCCAAATGAACATGCTGTGTTTGATCTCATGGCGGGCTACACCCTGGAGCTCGCAAGTCTCATCATCCGGACAAGGGAAAGGCAAGGCACGAGAGCACGAGAGTGCGAGATCCTGGATCTTGGAAACAGTGAACTGGGAGATAAAAGCTCCTAGTCCAGTCTTCTTGGGCGATCTCGTATACGACAGGAGGTTCTGCGCGTCTGAAAAACATGCAGATGCTGCAATGGTGGCATACTGAATGCATTCACCTCGGCATTGGAATGCAGGAGAGAAACACTTGTGATCTTATCTCGATCTACAAACCTCTTCCGAAGATGGTCCTTGCGAGACCTTATACGCTTAGGGAGAGTACTTCGTTGAGGTTAAGGGTTGGTACGACCTCAGTGATCTGGTCAGTCTCTATGAGATGCCTCTATAGATCTACTATTTGCCTGACAAATCAGTGCCACCAATGTGTATATTACATTGCCTAACAGAAGATAAAATCAGCACTGCTGGTCCGGAAGCATGACTTGTTAGGCATGTGGTTTAGTTGAATGATGCAGGCGTCATTGAGCAACAAATTTGTTATTGGGTATTAGTCTAAACAGACTTTGCACTACGTGATTGCTAGCTGGGAGCTGAGGACAACCAAACTGAACAACTACTAAGTGAGAATGGCCCAAAGATATTCGTTGTTGGGGTTTCGTGCAAACGTCAAAGGATGATAAGATGGCAGTCTAGCAAGCTCAAAGATCATGATACAACTATGCAACTGGCATCATCAGTATGAAATTCTACAGAATACAGATACCGATTAGGGTAGATGTTTGCTATTATTTTCAGGGGTGAATGAGCAATAATAATTAGCTGGCTACGTGGCAGAGGCGCGACCTAATGCATGTGATGCAGTTTGGCGTTTGATATGGAGGGATCTTCTAGAAGCGTGCCTGAAGGTTCCTTTGGGTCATGTGAAGTATACTTGCGCACCAAGAAGCCGGCGAGTACTTCAACTCCACGATGCGGTACTTGATAACCGACCCACATTTTAAAGGCAGACGCGCTGTCGAGCACCTCCCCACGTCATCGCGCCCTTAGATCACAGGCCGAACGAAGTTAGGTAGGTAGGTAGGTACCTACGTTAGGTATTGGATCGGTGAAGCCTCAGATCCGAAGGCTTCCGTCTCCCGTCTTCCGCTTTCTGTTCACTTCCACCTGCACTCCTATGGACTTGTGACAACAGCACCCGAGACCCTGCCTCTATGGCACCACCGACCTCTACACTCGATACAGCGGCCCCGAGAGGCTCGACCTGATCGTGTTTACCATCGAGATATAGCAGCTAGCAGCTACCTTACCTAGTTATCATGGCAGATGACCGCCATACTTACGGCGCCAAGTGCCGTCTGGCTCCTGTTGCTCGTGTTCAGCGTGAAGACGAAGTCCCCCCAGTCGAGGCCCAGTTCTTTTACTCGTCCGTCATCCCCATCGACGACCCTCTCTCGACATCCTCAACCATTGGCGCCGATCCCAAGACAAGCAAGGGCCAAGTGCGTCCGTTTGCACGAGGCGATAACAATGCGCTTGAGAAAGCTTGGTTGAGTCTTATGTCTGAGTCTGCCCGTCGCGCTCATCAAGAAGCATTAGAAAGCAAAAGCCGTACGCCCCAATTCGACGCAGACAAGCTGGCCTCGATTATTCAAGCCATCACTACAAAGCACTGGGAAAAGCATCGTAAAGGATACCAGCCACAGGATGTATCGGCGCCAACTGGAAACATTCTGCCTACAACTCCTGTGCCCGCTTGTTGCTCCGAGTTAGTTCTCAATGTCTCTGAGGAACTCGAAAGAACCTTCTGTGCTCTAGTACGGAGGCGGAACCCGGCTTTGAGCATCGATGAAGTTACGCAGCAGGTTGTTCTTGCACTCGGAAGGTTAAAACAGCAAGCAAGCAATGAAATCGAGGCTCAGCCATTGTCCGATAGCACGCCTTCTGGCCGACCGGGAACCGCTTCAACAACTAACACGAGCCACCCGATAGCCCGCATCCCCAAAACGACAACAGACTCCCGAAGTTCCAAGCGTCGATCGACGATTGGCGAAGTAAGAAGCAGAACCAACAGCCTCTCGATACCGCAATCTAGCAGCCAGCCGTCTCGATTTCGAATGCCCATGGAGAGCCCAGGACTTACACGACCACCAGCCTTGGATGATGGAATATCAGGCACGCCATTTCTACGTGTGGGGACCCCGGAGGCACAGTCAGAACCAGGCTCTCTCCCATTGCCTGGTATTGGTGGCCTAGTACGGGAGGCTGGTCGAGCTCAAGACCACCCTCAGCCCGCAACTGATCGAGAAGAAGCTGCACCAACCACAAGCAAGAAGGACAAGGCAGTGGCCGAAGATGATAAACCTAATATTGCCGAGGTTGCCGTTGGAGTATCGAGATTACACATGGTTTCCTTGCCGATGCTCCAAATGAAGCCGATATACTGGTCCCCCATCAACGACGTCGCGGTTGTAGCTCGGGCGACATGGTTCTACAGGTAATCCCTCCATTCCGGGTCACGGATAAGATAACTGACATGTACAGAGATACTATGCTTCCGATCCCACCGGCTGTAGCAAACCAATTAGAGGCTGGCTACCATGACCTGCGACCTTGGACAGAAACTTGGAGTGATGAACTCAGGTGCGCCATCGACGTTGGACCGCTAGGCGAAGAAAAGGTTTCGTATAGGCTCTGGCCCAAGGAGTCCGAGATAGGATCAGGGGACGACTTCCCGGAACCAGTCATACCAACAGACCCATTTTGCGCCGCTCGTTGTTTTCGGGGTGAAGCAGCTGCTGAAGGCACTATTGATACAACCCCTGTGGTGAAAACGGCCTCAGAAGAAGTGCACCATCCGACGCGGCCCTACTCGAACTACCATGTCCTATATAAGAACGCCACCGAAGCGTTTTTATTGAAGCCGAGTTTGAAACCATCGGCGTACTATGGCCGGCGACCAGTGCTGAAAGTCTTGAAAGGTGTCACCGTAGGCATTCCTGTTGTCCGAGGGTTCGATCGAGCGACATGGGAACGTCTCCATCACAAGAAGCAAACACCAAACAAAGCAGGTTCATCTGCAGCTGATCAGTCACACGAGAGTAGTGGACAGGATGTATGCGCCGCTTGCAGAGCTGACAAGGAAAAACGACAGGTTACTGATCTGATTCTCGTTGCTCACGGTATTGGCCAGAAATTTGCTGAGAGGGTCGAGAGCTTCCATTTTACTCATGCAATCAACGGTTTCCGTCGGGCTGTCAATATCGAACTTCAGAGTCCTATTGTAAAGCAGGTCCTTCGTGAGGACCAGAATGGACTTATGATTCTGCCTCTAAACTGGAGAATGGGCCTTTCGTTTGAAGACGGAGGGCCGATGAGAGAAGAAGATAAGGAGGAATACACTCCAGAAGGGTTTGGACTCAAAGATATCGAGCCTGATACAATTCCTGCAGTTCGCAGCATGATATCAGACATCATGTTCGATATTCCGTTCTACATGTCGCATCACAAGGGCAAAATGATAAAGGCCCTCGTATCGGAGGCAAACCGTGTCTATCGGCTCTGGTGCCGCAACAATCCAGGATTCGCCGAACATGGACGTGTCCATATGATTGGACATTCGCTCGGAAGTGCAATGGCTCTTGAAGTCTTGTCGAACCAGCCAACCATGACGCCCGAGCTAGATCTGACACGAAGGGAGCCTGAAACCCGATTCTTTGAGTTTGATACGAGGAACCTCTTCCTGGCTGGCAGCCCAGCAGGTTTCTTCCTTCTTCTTGAGCGGGGAACGATCATGCCTCGTCATGGTCGAATGAAGCCGGGAGCTGATTCGAATGACATTGTGTCCAAGGATGTGGTTGCAGAGGCTGGCACTTTTGGCTGCCTGGCCGTCGACAACATCTACAACATCCTTGCTAAAGAAGATCCCATTGCATACCTACTCAACGGTGCAGTGGATCCTATATACGCAGCAAGCCTCAAGAAGGCCTATGTCCCTACTATCTCTGGCTCTCTATGGAAATCTGTCGGCGCCGCGATGCGCGGGGTTGTGCCGGGCATCGCGCCAGCGCCAAACCCTCTAGCACCGGAGCCGGAACGGCCGTCGACGATACGACTCCCGTCTCAGCTGGAGCTCGAGGTACATGACTTTACTCGCGAGGAACTTGCCGAGAAGAAGGCATTCTTATTAAACGACAACGGGCAAATTGATTGGTACCTCCGTTCAGGAGGAGGGCCCTTGGAGATACAGTATCTGAATATGCTCAGCGCGCACTCGAGCTACTGGACCAATCATGATTTTATTCGCATGCTTTGCATCGAGGTTGGGAGGAAGCCAGGACGAGCTCACACTCTCCCTGCTATGCGAGCAACCAAGGCTGCAAAGAGACTTCTAGTAGACTAGATGGCGTGTGTTTTGGGCGTTGAGCTGATGATATCCATTTGAGCTAGCAAGGCGTATGGGAACGAATGGACGGTATCTGGCGTTTTAGCAGGCATTTTCTGACTTGCATCGATTCGACAATTTGATTAGACTTTTCCGAGACATGGTAGGCATTGCGCGGGAGCGATGTTATTTAGACGATTTTAATAAGATTCCCTGATTAAGATAGTACTATGTTACAGCTTTATGTGCTTTTGATCTCGCAATCTATCCCAGTGACTCCTAGTAACCCAAGTGCGAAAAGACTAGAAACCATCCATCTCCATCATGTCTTGATCCAACTCATCGTCGTCATACTCGAAGTTGTTGTTCTGCTCAGTTGGCTGTGGCCTCTGTGCCTCTTCTTCAAGCTCCTTGATTCTCTCCAGGTCCATCTTCTCTTTGTGCTCCATCAAGTCTTTGTAGCCCCAGGTGCTGATGCCTTCCTGGTCCTTAGCCCGGAATGGTTGCGCCATAGTCCGCAGGAACCGCCTTGCACTGCTGACGGCCATATCGGTACTGAGGTTGACGTCCGCTTCTTGTAGACCTTGATTGATCCACTTGGGTAGCTGTGTACGCTTCTTCTGGAAACGACGGTCTGCAAGAACCATGATTCCGTAGTCGTCCTTTCCACGCAAGACTCGACCCAAACACTGGGCCGCATGCCGCATTGCATCGAAAGACAAGAAGTCATTCTCCTTTATGCGATATGTTTCTCTCAAAAACTGAAGTCGGGCCTTCAGGATACGTGATTCAGTGTACTGGAACGGAACTCCAATACAAAGCACAGTACGTCCATATTGGTGGTCAAAATCGATACCCTCCGATACCTTTCCACGAGCGACACAGAGCAGGACTGCGCCTCTGCCGTTGCAACAAGCTGTGCGGTATGTTTCCAGGGCAAGCGAGGTTTCCTGGGCATCAGGGGTCTCCACCAGGATAAGCTTGTACTTCCAAACTTCGTCCAGGATACCCATTCCTTGCCACATGCTGATGATAGATTCCATGTAAAGATAGGAAGGGAAGAAGACGACCATGCCATCAGGTGTAATCTTGGCAAACTCGGTTAACAGGCTGCCGTAGTTTCGGACCACACTGGGTTCGTTTCGGACCTGGAAACTTGTTGACACAGAGGCCTGATCACTTCCTCGTGTGACAATCATGGGCAAGAATGACCTTCGAGCCAAGGTCATGGCATAAGATTCCTGAATAACGGTGGTGAAATCCAGCATCTTGGGATAGATCTCGAGCGGAGATATCGTACCAGATGTGATGATAACAGAGTAGAATCTGTCAAAAACGGGTCTAATGGCAATGGCAGCATCCAGGCAGGTGAAGTGAAGAACTGGGTTGGGAACCTCAGCCGTATCTGATTCAAAAGGCTCCAAGATGAGGAGAAAACCTTTCTCATAAGTGGCCACCAGAGTTGCAAAGGTTGCGACCTCTTGTAGTGGTTGGTAATCCTCGATGTTGGTAAGTTCAAGAGTCCGAACTAGAGATGTCAGCCGTTCAGCACAGAACCTCAAGGGCTTCTTCTCGATAAAGGTGTGTTCTTTGAGATGAGCGAGGAAGGAAGGCGGTGTTTCTGAGATGACCTGACGGACTTTCATCCTTGTCTTTAGGTACTCGATGAATCTCTTCAAGAAGGCAATAAAATGCTCCGCTCTTCGAATATTTCCAGGCACAGCTTCTTTAAGCAAGTCCTCGGGAAGTGCTGTGGTCTCATTAGCGCTGCTCATTTAGCGGGTAATTCCTATCAACATACCAGGGTTTGCCATGAAGGCATCTTCTTGACGTGCTTCATCAGCGTCACGCAATCCCTGTACAAGTTTCTGGTATTCGTTCTGTAGCTGCTCCTGGTCTGTGTCGCGCATCTGTGATATCTTGTTCTCCAGATTCTGTGCTCCTCTTGTGGCCTTGCGCAACGAATCTTCTGTAATGTCTGTACTAAGAGATTCGATACAGACGTTATCAATGTTGTGGGCTTCGTCGAAAACGACAATGCAGTCCTTGGAAAAGTCTTTTGACACTCGCTCAGCGATTTTGGGATCAAGAAGATAATGGTACGAGAAAATGACGACATTGCAGTATTGCATCTGGGGCAGTTGTTAGCTTCAGTAGCACCTTAAGAAGCTGCCCAAGCACCTACCATTCGCCGCGCAGTAAAGTAGGGACACTGCTTGTGTTCTTCGCCATACCGGATAATGTCATCAAAAGACCAGACGCCGTTAGGGATGAGGTTGTGGGGCTCGAGAAGATCAAGGTTCTGCGTCGTATCTCAGCATTGTACAAGACGGCAAACTAGGTGATTTTGCGAGACTTACGTCGTGATAGACACAGACATCAACGTTTTCGCCGCGGTCCTTTTTTTCTTTTACAAAACCGGCCGTAAGACTTCTGCAGCGGGCATCAACAATGGCACCGCTCTTCTCCCGCTTGACGGAGGGATGAAGACACAGGTTCTTTCGACTTGTCAGACCCAGACCACGGAACTCTTCCTCATACCCAAGCTGCTCGGCTCGGTATTTCATCAGAGACTTCAGCTCAACTAGAGCCTTCTCGATCTCGGACATGGTACCTGATTGGAGAGGTCAGCGACAGAAAAGCTATTGATAGAGTCACATACGAGAGCAGTAGATCAGCTTGCGCTTCTCAGGCATGTATTGCTGATATGCAACAATGAGGGACAGCAAGGATACCGTCTTGCCTGTGCCCGAAGGCATCTCCAGAACACAGTGACCCCCTGCATCTAGGGTTTCTGGTGATAGGCGATCGCGTTAGCAGATGGGATGATTTGATGGACAATAATAGGGAGAAGTACTTTTGAGATCGCACATATAGCTTCACGCAAGGTCCTATCAGCCTTTACAGTCCCCCAAGACCATGGGCAAGAATGATGTACTCACGCATATTGCTCTATGAATGAAGGGTTAGTTTCGCGATTCGAAGATTGGCTGATCAAAGCTTACCTGGATATATCCTGGGGTAGGGAAATAGCACAGGCAAGTCACTAGACAGACAATGTGAGTAATGAGAGTGGCCAGAAAGTTGAGAAAACCGTACTCAATGTTGAATTTCATGATGGACTAGTTAAGAAACACCGGGGCGAGCCCTCGGTGGCTTATTGCGGGTGGAGGAGATGGATGGCTTCAGTGCAAGCGCAAAACGTGAGGCGTGACGTGAAGTCTTTGAGACTCAAAGGCGAGATGTCGCGAAGGCACGTGACAGAAAGCCGATGTCACTGGGGCCCCACCAAGAAGTCAATGGTAGCGTTACCAAGTTCTTTAAAAGATGAAGCTTATGAAGCCTTTTCGCTTGCATGAGACACGGTCAAGCAGGCATGTTCTAAAACTAGTGGAATTTGTAGGGCATCCCTTTGGACAGCACAAAAGGCTACATGATCTGTGGTTGGCGGTTCTCGAAACTCGGTTGAAACTTGGCCGATTATCAATGGCAAAGGTTGGTAGTGGCTTGCCATCTCCATGATAAAACGGGAAGGGGGTTGACTGGCAAGATATGGACAAGATTGCGAATGGTTAAGTACAGGGCCAAGGGGCTTGGTGTCACCGTGTTGACCGTGTTGCCATGAGGGACTGACTGACTTTTCTTGATCTGCCACTCAAATTCCTACCCTAGATCTAACTATCTGACTGATCTATGCCGGTAGTTGGTGAGATAGGGAGAGTCAGATTAACCAACTGACTGCCGGTTTCTTGATCCTGTGATGCGGCTGCTGCTGATGACGATTATCTGTCTGTGCGTCGAGGCTGATTTATGGAGGCTAGCTTTCGGCCATTGACTTTGGCTGAGGTTATAGGTTATCAGGCTCCAAGATGCCACAGCTGGTGTCTTGGAGGAGGCGCATGGCGCTAATGCACCGGCTTTGGCTAACTTTAGCCCGTGTCACCTCACCCTTTCTCACCTTCTGGCCTCACGTTACCTGCCTAGGTACCGAAGGATCACCTCACCTCACCTGTGCATGGAGTGCAGTGCAGTGCAGTGCAGTGCAATTGCTAAAGAGTCGTCTGGTATTGGCAAGAGATCTACAGTAGAAAATACCCAACCCACGGATCCATCCATCGCCATCTCAACCAAGTCCAGTAGGTATTCAGTGAGTGAGCTGGTGTTGGATTCGAGATGCACTGTGACCCCATGCCTAGCGCCCCCGTGGGAGGCAGTTCCCCGCTCTCCCATGCAGCTCCCCCACCAATTACAACGGCCATGCAGCGCCTGCTCCCCGCCCTAAGCTCGGAGCCGGTCTTGCCCCATTGGCCCGTGCCCGTGACCTCCTCTAGGTACCTATCACCGCATTGCACTGGATGTTTCTTTGGAGTGATGCCTCGAGCGAGCAAACGCCCGCCAATTTCTACCTTGGTGTCGTGTGCTCGTCAATGGCTGACCTGACCTGTCTTGTCTTTCCTTGAGGGTTACGTGCATTTGCCGCTGCGTTTGGAGGCGCTGACACGGACACTGTACTGTAACCTTTGTAGGTAGGGCGCCCTTATCAGCATTCGCCATCCGCCGTCGTTCACCACTCACCACTCACCATCCACCATCCGCCATCCGCCATCCACCATCCACCATCCACCATCCAACAGAGCAAACCTACCACTGACCAAACAACGAGACCAGACAGAACCGAAACCAAATCACCACCAAGTCTGTCTACAGTGATCTGTTTCCCCCCTCTTGCTTTTCTACTCCTCCATCATCTTGGCCTTGGATCTTGTTCCTCATGCCATCAACTGGTTCCTTGGTGTTGCGACTTTCTCAATTCGAGCAATCGATCCATCATTTTCCACAAGCAGCGACCGTCGTCCAATCTTGGTGATTCCTTTCTCGCCTGCTCCACGCTGCCTTTGTCCATTGTTGTCTATTTGCAGCGTATACCTCGACCTTTCTTTCGATCGATCAATATAGTTGTATTTCACCATTGCATTGCGACATCGGCTACGCTGGCACCACCGAGCACAAGCACAGATCAATCTCCCTTCCATCGCTCTCATTCCATCCAGCGACTCTGTGGCTGGCCTTTTGGTAAATTACCTTGTCTCGTCCCCTGGGCTCAGGCATGTGCGTGTCGCGACAAGAGCCTGCTTATAGCAAGAAATAAGCTGTGCGCGAACCCATTTCGCACTCTGCCTCTCTGACTCCTGTTGATCCAACATCTCGTGGCCAAGCCAACAACATATTGCACATTTTCGAGCTGCTGGTTGATCGGGGTCGTATACTGCATCTAAACCCGTCCAGTCCAGTCCATATCTCTTCTCTTGTCGAGTGCGCCAGATATCTATCTATCTATCTATCATATCCATCTCTCCCGCTGACATGACTACTGTCGCCCTCGCTCGACCAATTCCACCTCACCGTCCCTCATCCACTATCACTCCCCCGCTCTCTCTCGAATCTAGCTCTACTAGCTCTTCTTCGCCATGCTCCGCCCCCATCCCTAATAAGCATATCCCCATATGTCCCACCGGACCCGCTCGTCCCGATGAGCCAGATACTCCGCCGCCATCACCACCGTCTCAGGACCAGCTACGACAGACCTCGGCTCTGTATCCTCTTGATGGCTTTAAACGACTCGACTCGTCTTCGCTCTCCATCTACGAGCTCGATGCGCCAAAAGTCGCCGAAGCCCTCGACGTTGCTTCACGCCAACCGTTGCCCGACCCTGCTCTCGTATTTCCGTGGTTCCATGGACTGCACCCGCAGAATCATGTTCAACAGTCATTCTTCGCTGCGAGACGACGTGGTATACGGATGACTCCATCTTGTCTGAGATCTGTCACTCTTGTCAAGGCTGATGGAGATCTGAACTGCGCACGCCTCAAGGGTGCAATTGCCCCCAACGAGATCCTTCAAGCCAACAATACTTCCGAGTTTATCGAGGCAGACCCCCGAGAGGGTTTTTCTGTTAGAAACTTCCAGATTCAGACTGTGAAAACTGCTGTCGTGTCAGACATTATTGTCTACGGTCGAGATGTCAACAAAACCCGCAAAGTGGCATGGGATGTTGCAACTGCACAGAAGCGATGGCGTGAAAGGCACGAGGCCCAAGGCGCTTGCATGCCCGAGTACAGCACTTTTATTTGCACGAGTCCCTTTTCGAAGTTCGAACAGGATTATCCTGAGTTCGTGGCTGTAGATGCAGCTGGCCACTTAACGGGTAACGTCCTCGACTTCTTCAACCAAGAGAGACGCGAGATGTGGGCGATGACGGAGGCTTCTGAGTTTTCTGAAAATGTTTTCATGGGTCCTACACCTGAGCCAGGAAGCCCTGAAGAGAAGAAGTACGACATTCTGATTGAGTGTAGTGATCTTGGGCGTCTGAATCCTCTAGCTCTCCAGCTCATCGCCGAGAGCCCCAACGACGATCGCAAGCAGCGTTTCCTTGACTTCCCCTCGTCGGGTAGCATCCTCCCCCCAACTTGGTCACATTCCGAGGCTGATGGTATTCTCGAGACCTGCAAATGGATTTACCATCTTGCCCATGGCTCGTACCCCGAGCCCGAGCCCGAGCCCGAGCGGGACCCCGATGAAGTGGACGCAGAGGGAGATTCCCCCATGCCATCTGATTATCACACCACCTTTGAGGTCAGGCCTCGCAAGATCCTTCTCCACTGCGCTGATGGTTACACCGAGTCAACCATGCTGAGTATTGCGTACTTCAGTTACAGCACAGGAAAGCCGGTTCCTGAAGCATGGCTCCAACTCCATACAACCAAGAAGCGCAATTTCTTTGCCTACCCTACCGATGTTGCACTATTGACATCCATCACTCCACGACTACTTCGGGAGTCTCCTGTTTGTAAGGGTCTGAGCTTGACTGACATCACCCACTTGACGAGAGACGAGCCAAGCTGGTTTGCCGCTCTGGATGGCTCATTCCCTAGTCGCATCTTGGATTACATGTACTTGGGTAACTTGGGCCATGCTAACAACCCGGACCTTCTGCGGGCTCTCGGCATCACCCAGATCCTTAGCGTTGGCGAAACTGCCATGTGGCGAGAGGGAGATCTTGAAGCCTGGGGCAAGGAGAATGTATGCGTGGTACAAGGAGTTCAGGACAACGGCATTGATCCACTCACCGAGGAGTTCGCTCGTTGCCTCGAGTTTATTGGTAAGTGATATGAAGGTGCCAGTCATGTTTGCAGATACTAACCATCAACAACAGACCGAGGTCGACGAAATGGAACCGCAACCTTGGTGCACTGCCGCGTAGGAGTATCGCGAAGTGCCACCATATGTATTGCTGAGGTGATGCGTTCAAAGCGCATGTCCTTCCCACACGCATACTGCTATGTCAGGGCCCGACGCTTGAACGTCATCATCCAACCGCATCTTCGATTTGCATATGAGCTTTTGAAGTACGAGGAGGCGCTCCAGCAAGATGGTGACCCTGATGCTGAGATCAAGAGGACCCTGGAGTGGGGAGAAATAGCCCGAGAGATCGCCCTCATGAACCGACCTTATTCTAGGTAATGCGGTATTACTGGCGTTTGGTTGCTTCCCAACAGCTTCTCAGACTACAGGCAGCAGTTGGGACTTGGAACCATCTTTTCGACCCGGCGGCTAGCGATTTCCGCACGCATCCGGAGTACTTGTTCAGAATCGCTACCGTCTTTAGCATATTGTTGACGCATGGCGGCGCAACACCCTTTTTGTTGGCATCAAAGTTACCAGAAACAGTGAACGAGAACCACAGAGATTGGGAACCGGATCGGCGCTTTGTTGGGGTTTGATAGGGCGATACAGTCCGCAAGGGATTTGTTTTCGGCGTTCTTGGAAGATGAAGACTTTCCTGTTTCTCTCGTCCTTTTCTACTTGTTCTGATATCTGTTCTGGCATATGTATCTGGCCACGTTTGTTTGTATGTCTTCGGGATATTTGGATACGATGATGAATGATGAATTTGGTTAACATGGGGGTTTGAACGGGGATATGATTCTGTCGCTTGGACGTATATACACCATTATTAGCATGGTCTGATTATTGATTTGATTTGCGAGAGGCATAAACTATTATTGAGTGCTCCTCACGTCCGTGCCATGAACTCCTGTGAAAGTGCATGATCTGACACATCTCCAGTGTGCAACCCTAGCAACCGCGCAGCATTAACATAACAAAAAGATGTCAAGAAGACCAACAAAAGGGTATTTAGGAAAACATGTTTCCTGTCACGCAAAAGATTTAGTATTTAAAAACGGTACCGTGCCTGAAAAACGCCTGTAGCAATGCGTCCTCTCCGTTATCCTCTCCGACATATGTTGTTGGACTGGCTGTGGCTGGCCTACTTATTTGGTTTGATCAACGGTGCTGGGCTGTGAAATAGCGACCTAGCTCCCATAGCCCGAGGCATCGCTCTTGTCATCTCCCTCCAAGACACTGTGGTTCAACAGTTAATAAAACCTGCAAGTCGTGTGGTTGGTGTTCCGAGTACTTACGAGAACTGTTTGACAAGATAGCCTTCTCCGCCATGCTCCATATCAATATTGTAGACGTAAAAGCCGCCATCACTCGTAACAACCATTACTTGTGGGCTACTGCTGCTCATGGCCACAACACTACGCAAGGGGCCACCTGGAGTATCCCGCAGGGCGCGTGAAGGGCCCGAGGGGCTTGTGGATTTGGGAATCTTGATATACGCAAAGTCCCGAAGAGGTTCCCACATCTCTGTTACGGACTGAGGTAGATATGAACCCACGACACCAGCAACTCCACGGCCCATGATTTGAGAAGAGCGACGAAGCATACTACCGAACGAGCCGCTCTGTCTCGAGTGTCCTGAGTTATTGTTGTCGGCTGTTCCATTTCCAGGTCCAATTAAATCAGCTTCATTTCTTGGCGAGTCTCTAGTACTAGCTCCGGGAGACTCGGGTTCGTCGAAGCTCCTTGCTCGAGACCAACGGTCTTGTCGTTGGGATGCAGGCGATTCGATAGGCGCACCAGCTGGAGTGGTGTTTCCCGGAGGCACCCCGAGTCGGAAAATGTGAATCGTATCCGAAGTCGAGGAAACACATAGAAGAGTGGAACTGAGGTTGAAGGACATGCTATATATGGTGGAAGGATAGGTACCGCGCCGGAACTGGTAAAGCTTTTGGCCTTTAGGCACTGAGAAGACTCGAATGATAGTACCAGTCTCACTGGCCGTGGCCAGCAAAGTTCCCTCGTTGTTAAGACAAATACAACACAGCGGCGATCGATGCGCCTCAATGACATTAACAGCTTTCAGTGTAAGAGTGTCAAAGACAAGGACCTCGCCTGATGTGGGAGCAACAAAGGTTGACTGAGGAGGAGCGTGAGCGGGTCGGCGGGCATCTGGGTCCTCTCGAGGTTTTGGCAGAGGGTATGCGATGAAGCAGTTCTCGGAGGAAGGCGAAAGAGCGCATATAGCGGAAGGATTCGGAGATGTCGCGATCGTATGTAAGAGGCTCATATTGCTGATATCGTATAGATATATCTCCTCCTCAAGCACAACGGCTAGGCGTTTTCGGTTTAATCGAACAGCGAGGACGGCTGAAGGGAATGTGAGCTCGCAGATGACAGATGCCCTCTAGTCCATGTGTGAGCAAAGCGACCCAATTGATGCTTAGTAGGTCCAAGTACCTTAGTATTCTGTATGATCAGGTGGCGGGGGGAGAGGATAAGGGCGACGAGGGAGGTTGAGAATAGCATCTCAATGATGGCAATGTTGCCGTCATCGCTGCTGAAGATTCGAGAGAAAGGATCGGTATGATAGATGCGAAAGCCTTTAGAGGTACCTATGAAGCAACAGCGAGTTAGTCACATTGTAGACGGACGGATGCGCGCGTGCCAGGGTAGTCTTACCTACAGCGAGACAGCTGTGGTCTTGATTAAAGGTAATGAAATTAAGCGTCGGGTTGGCCATGGCTGGTTTGTAAGTCTGTAGAACCGAGTCGGGTCGAGGGAGGATCTTTTGCGACGTGTGTCGTATGGAGTTTGTTGTAACTACCTTACCTACAAAGGGACGCGACGGAGATGTGAAGGTGGCCGATGAGTAGGAACGGTACCTCGCCTGTGTTAATCCAAAAAGCTCCTCATGGCCTGAGCAGGCAGCTCGAGGATACCTTAGTGAAGACGATTCGAGAGGTTGGGAGAATGGAATGGCTGGCTATCGTGGAGCGCGCGCCGTAGGATTGGACCGGGCGTCGTCGGTGCGGTGTGGGGGATGCTTGTTCAACGCTCGACAGTCGTGAACAGCAAGGTATAGAGATTAATAGCCTCGATAGACACGGTTGAAGGTGGCAGGATGGTAGAGGAGGATGAGCCAGGAATAGAGCTTGACGGTATCTACCATGTTTAGGTAAGGTAAGGTGAGCACCTGCTAAGTGCTGCCTACGGGGAACCTTGGTGGGGTGGAAGGTAGATACCAAGGAAAGTCAAGTGAAATAGGTAACTTAGTACCTACAGCATCGGCCTCGTGAATGATGCAAGAGCATATCAGCAACTTGCAGCTGGAAGATAGGATTTGCTGATAACATGGAGTTTATTATAGGCGATAACTTTTATGTGCAAGCTACCTCGAGAATTCCAGATATCAAAAATCGCATTCACGGTCATGGACACGAGCACCTCAGATAAGGTGGGTTTCCTACCTTATTCGGGCGGGTGACGTCGATTTCCGCCTCGTCCAATGAATGGGTTCTGCTAAGAACGGGCCTTCAGTGAGGGTACTTGAGGTACTTGAGGTACTTGTCCCCGAGAGAAAGGTACATACATGGTCGCCCTACGCTAGACCTAAAAGAGTTCTGATGCACAATTCACTAACAATTTTATCCCAGCAAAAGGCTAAGTTTGTTCCTGTGAATGACCATGCAATATTCACTTTTCTGAGTTGGCAGGCGATAGACTTCCTCAACATGGCTAAGCAAAAGCCCACGTCCGTAAAGACGTCCAAGTCTCAGGCCCTTGATGACCTGATTATGGGAGTAGGTCTTTTCCCCCATCTCCGTATAAAACATACCAGGACAACTAACACCGCTTCTAGACAAATAGCAGTAGTATCGTCTCTAAACGCAGCGTCGAACGACTCTACTATCCAAATGAGCTTCACTTCTTTCGCTACTTTGTTAACAAGTTCCAACGGAGAGCCCCTCTCATCAACCGTGGGTATTGGCTGAGACTCAGGGCTATCGATGTGATTGTTCGCCAATTCATTACTTCTCCGAAACAAGGCTCTAAAAAGGTTGTCATCAATCTCGGAGCCGGAAGGTGAGTGGTCGCTTCTATCGCAGACTAAAATCTCTACAACTCATGCCATTCAAAGTGATGTTCTTCCCTGGCAATCGTACCATCGTTATGGGGACTCTTGCGAGGACACGCTCTTTATAGACATCGACTATCCGGATCTGATGCGAAAGAAGCGAGCAGTTGTTCTTGGAACACCGCAGCTCAAAGAACTGCTAGGAGACGACCCCTACATAAGCGAGAAAGACACCGATCATCTGCTCCTCCGCAGTGACAAATACTGTCAAATTGGATGTGATCTCCGGGAACTAGAGGCCCTTCGAAAATGCCTTGAATCATTTCTTCCCTTGTCCGAATGTTCGGTCTTGTTTGTCGCTGAAGTCTCAGTGACTTACATGGACACAACTTCAGCGGACGCTCTCATACAATGGGCAAGCTCGATCGGAAAAGGTATTGCAATCGCTTCTGTAAGCTCTAATTCACCAAAAAAGAAAAAAAAAGCTAAAACTCTCTAGCCGAGTTCTGTCTTTTGGAACAGATCCTCCCCCATGGTCCAAACCATCCCTTTGCTAGCACCATGCTGAAGCACTTCGACAAGCTCAATACTTCACTCAAATCAGTTGACCAGTATCCAACCGTTGAGAGCCAGGGAAACCGCTTTGAAAAACGAGGTTGGAGCAGTGTTGACGTCTGGGATCTCTGGGAAGCCTGGAATAGCGAAGTCTTTCTCAACTCTTCCGAAAGGGCTGCCTTGGATGACATAGAGCCTTTCGATGAGTGGGAAGAATTCGTCCTTTTTGCAAGGCACTACATCGTTCTTCATGCTATAGCCTATCAAAGAAGCGAAAAGGGTGCTGGGCAGCGTCGTGCGTCTTCTGCTCCTAGCCAGCATACCAATGCGGGCTTGATCCCTCTGGGCTCCTTGGGTGCCCCCAAGCGTCGCTTTGGCGCAGCGATGAAGGTCTCCAGTCCAGAAGGAGGCCAATACCTCATTAATGCTTTGGGAATGGGGATCAATGCAAGACTGGACTCATGCGATGTCTATCCTCTCCAAGAGGATAGTCTTCCTTTCGAAATGTCACCCGTTGGACCCTCAGCTAGACTCTGTCATGCCATCGTTGATATTGGAAACCCCGGTGCTTTGCTTATTGGAGGTCGTGCATCTCCTTCAAAAGGTCTGAGTGATTGCTGGCTCTTCAAAAAAGATTCGAACAACTGGGAGAAGACATTTGACCTTCCAGTGCCCCTATTCCGACACGCTGCTCTTCGTCTGCCGCACTCCTCCCTCGCTCTTGTTCTCGGTGGTAAAACAGGACCCTCCAAGATATCGCCGGACTATTTCATATTCCATCCTGTGAAAGGGTGGCTCAAGTGTGCTGTATCTGGCGTCGTGCCTAACCCTACCTTTGGAGCCTTCGCCATCGCCTCATCAGAGGTAGCAAACAAGACCGCAATGTTCACCGGATTGTTATCGGGCGGAATAGGAGGAGATGGAAAGATCAGCGACCAAACTTATTTCTGGACTGTCGACGTTACGTCTACGCAGGTATGACACATTTGCTCAACCCATGGGCATTCGCTTTTGTAACCAAAGGAATGAATGAACTATCGATTGCTGACAGCTTCTTATAGCCAAATATTCACTTTGAAACCGTCCCAGACTTTGACCGACACGCTTGGGCGTTGCCAGTCTTTGGTGCCCAGACAGCAGACGTTGGCCCTCTAAGTCTCGTTTGTGGAGGTGTAGGACAAGATCCATCCTCACAAGGCCAGTCCATAACTTGCATATCCCTGAAAAGCGGATGCTTGGAGACTTCTGCTGTAGCCTTGAGCAACAAGGTCGAGCAACTTCCTTTCATGGTCGGCTCTGCAACCGTTTCCTCCGGCTCTCAACTGGTCATTGTGGGTGGAGGAGCTACTTGCTTCTCTATGGGAACATTTTGGGACAAGGGTGTATACAAAGTCGATCTTACAGAAGCTGTCGCCAAGGTCCTTCCGGCGAACCCAATCGGCAACAGACCAGTTGCTGTTGGTTACCAGGATTCGCCCAAGCTTACGCATCCTAATGCCGACGGTGATCGGCCTGTGCCTCACTCCAGAGCCACTATTACCACGATTCCCAGGGTCAAGCTACGAACAGGAACCGATTTTGAAGAATTAGTCCAGAAAAGACAACCAGTCGTTATTGAAGGACTGGATCTAGGTGGTTGCGTGGAGAAATGGACCCCAGAATACATGGTCCAAAGCCTGGGCGAGGCCAAAGAGGTTTGTTAGATCCAGTGGGTGATTTCTGGATGGACATGCTAATCGGAACCATTAGGTCGTGGTGCATGAATGCCAAACAACGACAGGGAAGATGGATTTTAACTCCAAGAACTTTCGCTACGTTACCGAGACATTCCCAGCGTTCATGGACAAGGCGGCCAGAGGCGAAGCAGTGTATCTACGTGCTCTGTCAGAAGAGAAGCCTTCAGAGGCACCAGCGAACCTCGCACATGATTTCCCATCACTTGCCAGAGACTTTCGTCTTCCAGCTGAGCTCAGCCCCATCACGCATCACATGTTCAGCTCTGTGCTGAGGATATCCGGTCGAGCAAGCATGTGGCTACACTACGACGTAAGTTGGTCGCGGAAATTGTGCACCGCCTCTTTTGGCTAACCACCCGAGGGCTGTAGGTCATGGCCAACGTGTATACCCAGATTCGAGGTTCAAAGCGCATGGTTCTCTTTCCACCTACGGATGTTAACCACTTGGCGTTTGCACCAGGTGCGTCGAGCTCGAGCCTCGATATCTTTTCAGCTCTGGACAAGCACCAGCTAGCCAAGACAAGCCCGTACGAGGCTGTGCTGAACCCAGGCGACGTCTTGTTCCTCCCGGCCATGTGGTTTCATACCGCCAGCCCGACCACGGACCTCAGCGTCGCAGTCAACGTCTTCTTCCGTGACCTCGACGGTGGGTATTCAACAGGTCGTGATGTCTATGGCAACCGGGACTTGGCGGCGTACGAGAAGGGTCGACAAGATGTCAGCCGAATAGCCAAAAGCTTTGACCGGGTGCCTTCAGAGATCCGTCGCTTCTATCTGGCTAGACTGGCAAATGAGCTGCTACATGAGCAAGACTAACGAAGGACGGTCGGACGGACCCGAATGAATGGTCGAGGCAGCTAATGCCAGTCCACCCACAGACATAGACACTGCTGTATCATGAATGGGGACGGGAAGGGACGCTATGTTTCACTCAAAAACACCATCTTGTGAATATGAGGACCCTGCCCGGACTTTGAAGAAAAATCAACAAAAGTCGATCTAATGACATGGGCCCTGGACTTGAATGAGATTTTCAGTTGAATATACCGCATCTCGCACCTATTTCCGAGCTTCGTTAGACCAAAGGCACTCGCCCGGTTCGAGGTCAGAGCGCAGGGTGAACATCATGTTTACGTATAAGGTGCATGCATGGCTGTGTCCGTCCCATCCATCTCACAGTCAGTTTGATTAACTAGGGGCCTGCTCCCTGTCGTGCCCCTTGCAGAAGCGTCGGCTATTATTCAACAAGCATCTTTGTTTGCCTGCTTACTTCCAGCTCCACTCCGAATACCCCCCTCGATCGTGCGCTTATCCGGCCGATCTTCGATAAGCCAAGATTGAGTAAGTGATTGATCTGGGGCGGAGTGAGTCCGAGGCCGTGCCTGTGCCTGTGCTTGTGCCTGTATGACTGAAGCGAAGCCAACTGGGGGTACGATGAGACCCGGATTCCAAATATCGTGACGGTGCACGGTAGCAAATATGACATGTTTGCAAACTCTCATCCTGGAGCATCACAAAAAAAGCATGGCATGGGGTTACATAGTACAGCGGGCGGTATCGTATTGTGCTAGTCGACAAAAGGGATAGGTCCCTCCAATTGGTCTTGTCGCAAAAGACCTGCCGGGATGGCGTCCTCTAATCAGGGAAAAGGGAGAGCAATCCAGTCAAAGGGAGGCCAAGGGTTCCCTTTTGGACACAACTCGAGCATTTTTGGGCTGGTGCATTCCAGTGACTCAAAAACAAGGTCTCACTCAAGCAGTGAACTGTTCCGAGAACCGAAGACTCGGCCGCCTCCACCCATGCATGGCTGTCTCATTTTGGTTTGGAGTTGTGACGACACGGCGGACGACCCGAAGCCATATGAAAGCTTATCGTGAGAATCGAGAGTCGAGCCGATGGCCAGGTGATGAGTAACAAAGGCATCCAGATCTGAAGCACAAAAGGTCCATACAAGGTGAGGAGGATAGGTAGGTGAAGCGGAGTATAGCATACGCATACGCATACGCATACGCATCTTCGTCAGCGCCGTCTTCCGTCCCTCCCTAACAAGGATGCCAGTGCCGCAACAGAACGCCAACCTCAATGGCGACATTTGTGCATCCAAACTCGATGGCCTCGTGTTATCAAAAGCCGAGGTCGTCTCCAGATACTATCTATCACCCGCAGCACCACATATTCCGTGTCACGGACCATCTTGGCTGAGTTCTGTAAGCCACCAGATTGGAGCCATGTCTTGCAATCTGGCCGGCGAGAAGAAAAAAGAACAAAGATGTACCTACCCGACTAGCGTTAGATCTGATCACCAAGGAAGGATATCTCAGCAATCGACATCGCGGATCGACGTTACGCCGCCAAAGTTAAGCGCACCCAACCAGATTCACTTAGCAACAAGCTTACCCCCGCCCTCGGATTCATCACATCGACTTTTGCGATTAATTTCCCGACGACATGGTAAAGATGGGATTGGATGCATGCCCCTTCGTTAGCCGGCCACAACTCGGTTCCACCACAAAATCACTCACTTGATTCCGTGTCTCTGGGCCACAAAAGGCCGTGCATACACGCTGCTACTGTTTCGCAAAGCTTGACCGTTGTCGAGGTCCGTCATGGTGACCCAAACCATCTTCATAAGCAAGCCAAGCAAGTAACGCTGGCTCTCCAGATTGTCTTTTCTCTCCATTCCCGTAGCTGCAAGTACAGTACCGGTACTGCGAAAGCCATAAGCTGCATGAGCCCTTTTCTCTCTCTTTTTTTTTTTTTGCTTTGCCAAGCCTGCAGTTTAAACTCCCGATTACTCCGCCAGTGACGAATCGCAGGACGTGCAACTCGAGGGCCAGATCAAATAACTGGCTTTGGTATGTTGTGTTCCCCGCTCTCCCTGCAGCTCTGTCCCAGTTCATCCTGGCCTCCCCGCTCTCAGCTTCCTATCCCCTGGTCTGCTTGTCCATGACAAGAAGGCAAAGAGGAAAAGAAAGGAAAATGTTTGATCAACTCTTGACTCCTGGTCCCAAGAACCTGGTACACACCCGGGAAGCCTGTCGGTAATCAAGTAAGATATCTAGCGTGGCATGTAGACTCGGAAGGTGACTCGATCTGTGCCAAGCGAAACAGATATCCAACTCGGCCAATTAGAAATGCCACATACCTACTATCCTCATATCGCTTGTCCAACCTTTCGTCACCCCCCAGGGAGCAACTCGACCACGCTAGCAAATCTGGCGACATGTTTTGACAGCTCTCCGGCATTGACCCTCCTACTCTCGCCCGTTGCACAGATTTCAGAGCCATGGCTTGGTTTAGCGCCGCCTTCTCAATGGATCAGGGAAGCCTCCAAGCCACAGCTGGTCGGCCACCATCCTTCATTCGTTCAAGACCCGGAGCCTAACAAGAGAGATCGTTTTCTTGCAGGCTACCTTAGCACTGACGGATATCGGTTGAGTGCCAAGCATCACACTAGCCTGCTTCAATGTCCGCGCCTTGACTGTAAGTGGCAATCAGAGAGCAAGTTCTCGACTTGCATATGCCTCTCCCTTGTGGTGAACGCAGGTGTCCCAACTGCTGAGTGGACAGCCGGCTTAGGTAGATCATACGTAGTAAATGCGTATCCGTAATGGCTAGACTCATATGCCAAACTCCACCAGAAACAGTGTGTGTGTGCTCGGTCCATGGCATGCAGGTGTGAGTTAAGAACCTCTCTTGTCCCAGATATCTTTTGAACTTCTCTCTTGGCCCTTGCTTACACCAAAAACGGCGGCAGCAACTCGCTGTTGCTTCTGTCTCCCAAGTCATCATGTCGACCGAAGAGCTGTTCCGGCAGTACCAGGGCCATATTGTGCCCCAAAGCTACAATGCTGGCTTCGTGGCCCTGAGTTATGTCGTCAGCCTTGTAGGCGCCGGCTCGACCCTCGAGCTCATCAATCGACGAACTGGACTTCGAGGTCTTTTCAACCAGTATGCCCGTTCCCTGAAACCCCAAGCCCAGATTTCGCCCCAACAGGGTTCTGACTGAAACAGCCTGCTTCTCGTAAGTTCCGCAGTCACAATGGGCGGAGTATCCATTTGGTGCATGGTGAGTAATGCTCCATTCTGTACGGAGTAGTCTGTTGCTTGTCATATACTCATCGCCGTCTCCTCCCAACAGCACTTCATCGGTAACCGAGCTATCGATCTCGCCGATGGGCAGCCTGAGTTGCAAGTCGCCTACTCCAGCGGCTTCACTGCCATATCTTTCTTCGTCCCCATCTTGGTTCTCCTTGCTGCTTTCGTCGCCGTTGGTACCAACAACGTCGTTTCTTGGTGGAGACTTATAGCTGGCGGTGTCCTCTGTGGTATTGCTGTATGTGGAATGCATTACCTTGGCAATGCCTCCATCAACAACTATACATGTGTTTATCAGCCAGCATACGTTGTAGGGTCCGCCATTATCGCCATAGTTGCCAGCAATGTCGCTTTGGCGATGTTTTTCGTTTTTAGAGCCATGTGGGCGAATGCATGGTGGAAGCGACTCATCTCAGCCGTGGTCCTCGCTGGCGCTGTTTCCGGGATGCATTGGTGTGCTGCTGTGGGAACTCGTTACCGACTCAAGAAGATTAAGCCCAATGGCAACGAGCCGTCGAGGACTGGCACGGTTGTTGTCGTCATTTGCTTGGTAAGTGCAAAGATGCTTCAATTCTTTCAGAAACTACCACCGAATCCTGCTAACATGGACCAGTCACTAGGGGCCTGTTTCATCATCGCCACCTCGGCCATCTTTCGAGCGAGGAATATGAGGAGATCCGCCCTTCGCGCCCAACAGATCACACTTGCAGCAGCAATTTTCGATAAGGGAGGGAGGATCCTTGTCGATCCTGATGGACATGTCCCTAGCACCGTGGTAACCGACTCTTTTCTGGAAAAGGTGAGAATATATTCCGAAATGCGCATGTACAACCGACGCTGAACAAAATAGAATTCAAAAGAAGGCTTCAATACTGGTCATCACCTGTTTCATTGGATGTACCAGGCATCAAGAAACTGGAATATGATCTGGAGCCTCGTCGGAGGTATGAGACAGCATGTATCACAGCTGCCTCACTCTCGTACCCACAAGGACGGACGGCGCGGCATCCAGCTCGTGAGTGAGCATGGAGAGACGATCGAAAATTACGACATGATATTCAGAGAACTTTTCTGCCTTGCCGCCGCCGCCCTCTCCGACCGGCTCCGGGAAGACCTGACGTCAATTGGAGTGCTGTGGGATCAAATCCTGCCGACAGGTGCTAACGGTAGGCGACCACGTCCTCAGGTGCGGAAACAATCCATCGCAGGAACAACTCTGGAAGGCGGCGAAGCCAATGAGGAAATCCACAACAGCCTGGATATCAGCGAGAAGGGCCTGCACATAAAACAACACGATTATGGGCGTGGATCATTGATGTTTCTTGTCCGCCGCTCTGACTCGGATCGTGATACTGACCGACTGATATCAACCGGCTACCGCTTTGCTGAATTGCACAAAGTCAGCGACCTCATCAAATCGAGCATGCAGATTCAAAGTCCCGAGTTCGAAACAAAGCTGCGGGAAATGTCCACTTACACGAGCGAACACAACCAGATTCACCAAGGAACTCATCTCGGCTTTTTTGCGATTCGAGCCCGCGTCAGCTCCGGATTTGAGGTTCTGGTGAGAAAAGGCGCACGAAACTTGCTGCCAACAGTGCCCTTTCCATTCAAGAACCTTGAAGATTGGCAAGTCCACTATCTCAGGAGATTCGATGGCGTGCCAGTATCCGAGATTGTGCAGAAATGCAAACAAGATTCCCAGCGCAGTGATCGAGAAGCCGAGTTTGCTGGGCAGATTGCAGATACCATCAAGGCTTTGCGAGAGTGGACTCATGAGCCCTTACTTGAGGATGCAATCCTCACATCGACAGCAGTTCAGATTCCTTGCCGAGGAGATGAACAGAGGTCAGAGGCAACCATGATAGCGGTACGGCTTGTGATCCCCATCCATTCGGTACTATCGAGCCCCACGTGCGAGTTTGTACCCTTGAGTCTCTTCAGAATGCGCCAAATATCGACTCAGTCCTACCAGAACTTCACTCGGGAGGTGCACCAAGAGTTCGGCCACATTGCCAAGACAGCCGATCGCCGCGGAGACTCTCGGGATAGTACCATTGCTTCTCCAACTAACCGATGGCCATTCGGACGGTCGGGTACGTCTCGAAGCTTCCGGGCAAGGGGCAAGTCCACGTCAGACATTGCTGGGCGTCGAATATCATCGATTGACTCGACACAGTCGAGCTCGACCATCAATCTCTGTTCACCAGGAACTAAGAATCGAACACTATCGATCGATTCAACCGAGGGATCAGGGACGTATATGCCTCGACAAGAGCCGCTCCAGGCAACGCCGTCATATGGTGGCATTATGGTGTTCCAAGAGATCACAGTCGATGTGCAGGAGGGCAATGAAGCAGCACCGGGGTCAACAAACAACGGCTCTGATTCGTCAGACTCAATGACGATTACAAAAACGATCTCCAAGCCAATACCGGCAACTGGCATCGAGCTGCAATCAATGGGTCATTTTGGTGCCAACGATACTGGTACGCAGTTGTCCAACGATATTGAGGCGGGCAGAGGGGGCCACAATTACATTGCGTGTTTTGTGGATGTTTTGTTCGCAAAGACAGTTGAGAACCGCTGAGATATGCGTGTGACGGATGCGCGCAGTTGTATATATACCGATTCTGTTGTTTCTTTTGGGGTTCTGGGTTCTGGGTTCTGGGACAAGCTGGACTGCTTGTCAAACGGCGTTGGTTTACAAATAGGCGGGCTTTGGGAGACCAAGATACCTTGTATGTGCTCGGGCTTAGCTGCACTGGAGTGTAGTGTCCATAGATAGCTTAGATACCTAATGGAGCAATCAACAATGGCATCCAGCCAGGTCTTTGAGTCTGTGTGGTTGTGAGGTTTGGAGATGTTGCGTTGAGGGGCCTGGGCAAGGAGTTGAATTGACCCTCTTTATTGGTGGGGAAACTTACAGAAGGTGCCAATGGATCTGCAATGGCAAGTGCATTGATAAGAGGAACAGTCTGATGCGGGCTCTTTAACTCAGCACTTTAGTCTCTTAGGGAGTGCCCAAACGGAATGGTCAACTCTCATAAGTACCTGGAACTGGGCCCATTGATGTGCTTGCTTACCCCAGAACCCACCAAGAAGCTTAAATTCACACTTCCATAGTCCAACTCGTTCTAGCACGTGCCAAAGACTTCTTTCTCTCCATCACCCCATTTGACTTTCTTTTTATCTCTCTCCTACTCCTCTCCTATAGACCTCTACATCACCATATTCTTATCCTAATGCTTTATCCTCTGACCTTCTCACCAAGGTGAGACGTTGTCACTCTTACCTTGCTGTAACCCTTGCGCGAATGCTATACTCACATACCGTCACCACTCCCCCACGCTCCGGTTATGTGAATCCTGCGAATCCTTCCTTATCGTCATTGTGAGACTTTTAGACGCACTCATCAATTGCTTTATTGCGACTCGGCCCAGCGATTCGACGTTGGAATCTCTGCTTGAGCTTCCACTTCATCGCCCAGCTGCAACGCCAAGCTGAGCGCCGATATCAACTCGAGCCCGCCATGTCGCCCGGAATACTTCGTCGATTATGGCTGCCAGGCACTGTCGCTGCATCCGCGGCTGTTCTGGTTTACAGTTACCGTCCCCGCGATTTCACCGGCCACACGTCGCCTGCCGTTCCGCCCCCAACTGTCGGTCCAGATGGCACATTCAAGCTTCCACGGTTCCCTCGAACCAAGTCGCGACTCGAGCAGTTGGCCCATCTTCGCGACAGTTCCCGTCCTGACGTTCACGAATACGACATGCTCATCATTGGAGGCGGCGCCACCGGTACTGGTGTAGCGCTCGACGCTGCGACGCGTGGTCTCAAAGTTGCTGTCGTTGAACGTGATGACTTCAGTAGCGGCACCAGCAGCAAGAGCACCAAGCTTGTGCATGGCGGTGTGCGTTACCTGGAGAAGGCTGTCTGGAATCTTGATTACAACCAGTACCTGCTCGTCAAGGAGGCTCTCAAGGAGCGCAAGTACTTTTTACAGACTGCGCCTCATCTGAGCTCTTGGCTACCCATCATGTTGCCCCTCGACAAGTGGTGGAAAGCTCCCTACTATTGGGCTGGCACCAAGTTCTACGACTTCCTCGCCGGTAGTGAGGGTATCGAGGGCTCTTATTTTTTGACCCGCAGCAAGGCCCTTGAGGCATTTCCTATGTTGAAACCTACAGATCTCGTCGGCGCCCTTGTTTACTACGATGGCGCCCACAACGATTCCTGCATGAATGTTTCTATTGCCATGACCGCCGCTCTCTATGGTGCAACTGTTGTTAACCATGCCGAAGTCAGATGCCTCCTAAAGGATGACCAAGGTAGACTTTGCGGCGCCAAGGTCAAGGATCTCGTTGCTGTCAAAAATGGTCGACCAACTGAGGATATCACTGTCCGCGCCAAGAGTATCATCAACTGCACCGGGCCATTCACCGACTCGGTCCGCAAGATGGATGACCAAAACTGCAAGGAAATTGTTGCCCCAGCTTCTGGCGTTCACGTCATTCTCCCCGGATACTTTAGCCCTGGCAAGATGGGTTTAATCGATCCCTCTACATCCGACGGTCGAGTCATTTTCTTCCTCCCCTGGCAAGGCAACACCATTGCTGGTACTACTGACTCTCCATCCACCATCTCCCACAACCCTCTGCCCGATGAGAAGTCGATTGAATGGATTTTAAGTGAGGTTAGCCAATACCTGTCGCCTGAGATCAACGTGCGCCGGGGTGATGTCCTAGCTGCCTGGTCCGGTATTCGTCCCCTTGTCAAGGACCCCAAAGCCAAGAACACCGAATCACTCGTCCGGAACCACCTCATTGATATTTCACCCTCGGGCTTGGTAACTTGCGCCGGTGGCAAATGGACTACCTATCGACAGATGGCTGAAGAGTGCGTGGATGCTTCCATCCAAGAATTCGGCCTCAAGCCTCAACCTGTCAAGGATGCACCTCGTGTTAGCGGTACTGATATAGTTGACGATGGCGCAATTCTGGACGGGACTTGCCAGACGCACAAGGTTCGCTTAGTCGGTGCTCATGGTTTTAGTCCTACTCTCTTCATCCCCCTTATCCAACACTTTGGCGTCGAGACTGAGGTAGCCAAGCATCTGACCGAGTCCTACGGCGATCGTGCTTGGACCGTTGCATCCCTCTGTAAGCTCACTGACAAGCGGTTCCCTGCCCGCGGTGAGCGCATCTCCCAGCTCTATCCTTTTGTTGACGGTGAAATCCGCTATGCTATCCGACACGAATACGCTCAGACAGCTGTTGATGTTCTTGCTCGACGCACACGATTGGCCTTCCTCAACGCCCAAGCTGCTCTTGAAGCACTTCCAAAGGTAATAGATATCATGACCGAAGAGCTCAAATGGGATCGTCGAAGGCAAGATCTAGAGTGGAAAGAATGTACGTGTTGTCGCCACCACCCCTTGTAATCCTGCCTATTGCCAGGCTGTCATCGCTTACACCGTGTCTTTCTTTAGCTGTTGCCTATCTCGAGTCGATGGGTCTACCGAAGCCCATGCTCGCCGCGACACGTAAGCAGGTTGAGCAGGGCAAGCTCGATTTTGCCAGCTCTTTGGAGTGGCAGATGTATTCACGTCATGATAAGCCAACTGATGAAGACTAAGTATCGTTGAACACACCCTAAGAAATACACTTTTGGGTTATTGCAGACGTTACGCACATTGGTTGTAATGCAACTGTTCAGGCGGTCTTTGTAGTAACTCCTATCTTGGCAAGCTTTCTGGCCAAAAGCTGTGGCTTGCAAGTCTTGTATAGGTAGGCCAGCTGGTCAGTCGGTGACGAGGGTTATATATATCGCCGTGATATCATAGACGAGTCCTGATGCTGAGTAATAGCGCATGTGTTGTAATGACCTGGAACATGATCATCTATACATCCGAATGCAGCCATAAGTTTTCTCTCTATCGGTTTATACCTACGTTGATAATGGATGAGACATTCCAGAGCATCACCAATGGACGTTCAGCCCCGGGTATTCTAGATATAAGCTTGCCTAGGTCGAGCCATTCTCATTGTCGGTGGCGTTGGGCCAGCCTCTACAAGGAATTTCACAGTAGTGACTTAATCTATTTCGTTGATCAACAAAGATGTTTATGTGGCACAAGAGCAGACGAGGAATTTTGAAAATAATTTTTTAGACATTAAGTCTAGATTCCCTCCCATCTAGGAAGGAAGAGGGGTATCATGGCTAACTAGACGCAAGGCTGTCCATCTCTTGTTTTCTTTGTCCCAATCCAATGTGTAAACCCAAAAAGAAAAAAGGCCGTTATCGTCGTTGAGAGACCGGCCACCCAGGGCATCTTTTTGAAACCCGCCCAGTCGTTTATCGTTTCGTGAAAATGCAGTCTCATCATCCTAACACCTGGATGAGCGGTCTGGTGCGTACACTCAGAGCCCAAAAACTCGCAAAAAAATAAAAAATAGAACAAGAACAACAACCCGAACCCCGCTCCATATGCAGTTTATCCAAAAAACCAAACAATGATTCCGTAACGCCTTGCCTGCCGTACATAGCCATACTCGTCGACGAATGACCTGCAGAATTTCCATATATGCAATGAGGGTTGAAGTCTTCAGCCCATCTTAAACAGCAAAGCAAATTTTGCAAAAAGAAAACAAACGCAAATCTTTAGAGATTTAGGTGACGATCACCATGAGATGTGTGCCTCTCAAATGGCAGTCTCGTATCTGTTCATGGAAGTGGATGAACCAACACGGAAAACTCGTTGGAGTAGGCTGTTTTTGCTACCATTGGCTCGTCTGTAGCTGAGAGAGATAGTGTCACAGCCTTCGTTAGAACTCAGCGAGGACCGACTTGGCGAGGATTGGCGTCGATGAAGCTCAGCGTCCCAACCATACATATCATCCATGGGAGATGCATATCTGAATGCCTGATGATCCGAAGTCGTCAGAGGGCATCCAATATATTCGTTGCTCGCAACGGGAGTGGGTAGGTAATTGGACACATCTGTCAAGGGCATTTGAGGGTATTGAGAGCCCATGTCCAATGACGTGGCTGAGGGTGATACAGCGAGTGGATCACAATGATAGGGGGAAGGGACTGGAGCCTTGTATTGCTGGGAAGTGCATTTACTTCTAGCCAGCTGTGTATTGACTGGACACTCTGAAGGCTTTTGCAATCGTCTCCTCATCCTGATGTTCTTCTGCACAAGGGAGGACGTCGGACAGTGTCGAGCTGTGTCAAATTTTGCGGCCGTGCCATCCCCGAAACCACCATCTTGTCGGAGGTCAGGGTTGTGGTACCAACCATCGTCTACATGCGTGTTGGCATGCAGCGAGTGACCAGAGTATGAGCTTTCTGTCCCCAGAGTCTCTTGCGAGACTTGATGGGTCCAGTCGGCTTCATTAGGTGATTCAGGTAAAGACACGACCTGTGACCCTCATAAAGAGTCGTGGTGCATGTGGAATCCTTCATGGGGAGGGTGAGATGAAGTAGGGGCAGAGCGAGTTCTTGAACTCTTGCGGTTGAAGCCTAGCTTAGCACCCATCTTCTTCCATCCTTTGTTGTGAGCAGCCACAGCACGCTGAAGACCACCGGGAGACGTGGTGAAGGTCCATTCTGAGGTAGGCGGTGTTGTTGGAGGAGTCATGGGTTCCATGCCGGGAGTTGAGTTGCAGTCGCTGTCATCGGTCAAGGACTCGGGCTCAGGGTGGTGCATAGAGTTCATTGAGCGAACAGGTGCGCCCATGCGAGCGTTGCTGTTTGAAGAACGGCGAGATCCTCGTCCATGCTCCTCGGCGTGTCCATCCAGCTGCATAGGGGAAACGGATTGAAGGAAAGGCAAAAGCAAAGAGTCATTCATAAGCTCGTAGAGAATTCGACCAGCCTCGTCAAGTTGGGCTGGATGAGGAGGAGAAGGTCCACAGGGGAGGCCGAGCAGGTGGTCGCGGATGCGTGCAGGGAGGTTGACCTCTCGAGGGGCGCAAGGAATGATGTAAACTTGCATAAGCTTTTCCCACAAAACACAGACGCGATCGTTGTTCTCCTGGGTGCGGTTCGGGTTGTTGGTGATCATTTCGTTGTAGAAGGCGGCATATCGCTGCGAGTCGAGGGTGAATTCAAGGCTCTCCATGCAGTGATTCTGAGAAAGATAGGCCATGAAGGCACTAAGAGTCCATGGTGGCGAAGCAACATCGAGAAGGATTTCCGTCAAGGATGGCGGTCGAGAGCCTGGGGCGCCGTTTGGTGTAGAGCTTCCAGACATGAAAGCATCGCTCACGGGTCGAGAAGTAGGTGAGTCGACATCGAAGACATCATCGAAAGCGGAAGAAGGTTGAGGGGATGGCGGTGGTATGTTGTGGCCATGGCACTCGAGGGATTGCCTCCGCGAACGCGACAAGCCCATCATTCTAGGGTCAGGAGCGCTCCTGTGCGTCCCAAGCCAAACAAGAGAATATCTGATAGTTCCGTCAAGGAAACGGATCCAAGTCTTGGAGCGTTTCGAAGGGAAGGGAGGGGGCAGGGTCAGGTAATATGAGAAGCGAGACCAAGTGGAGT
This sequence comes from Fusarium sp. NRRL 66739, assembly GCA_021655895.1. NCBI lineage: Eukaryota > Fungi > Ascomycota > Sordariomycetes > Hypocreales > Nectriaceae > Fusarium > Fusarium sp. NRRL 66739. The sequence goes on from JAJJWO010000172.1 coordinate 60,505, forward strand.
AGTAGTCAACTTAAGAGGATAGTGGATAGTTGAGGCAGTGAGACTGGCGCAGGTGCTCATATGGTGGATGCAGCAAGAGGCGTCGGGTCTAGAAGTAAGGTTGCCGTAGGGGTGATAGGACCATCAAGAATAAAAGAACCTGTAGGATTCTCGATGGGAATTAAAGAGAGGGCGAATGCCTGGGACGGCCGCAAAGGTGACGAAAGATATGTGGAGGAAGGTGGCTTGTTATGGCGCCAATGTGTAGCACGGCGAGGCTCGACGAAGCAGGCCAGTAGGCAAGTCTGGGTTAGGGAATGCCAAGATCGAGGGTCTAGGATCGAAAGCGCGGAACAAAGCCAAGAAATAACCCAACGGACGAGACGGGTAGCGGAATTGATTATCGGATGGGATAGCCAAAAAGCACTTGGGGAGTATGTGCAAGTGACGTTTCCAAGACAATCAATCCCAAAGCGGAGTGGCGTAGGTGTGGTCGAGGCCGTCGAGGTTGGGAAGCGTCGAGGTTGCCCGGTGGTTCCAAGAGATTGGAATGCGAGGGTCGTGGGAGCCGCGAGCCGGCGAATGTCGTCGTGGACGGATTGCGGATGGTGTCTATGCCAAAGAGCTTGGCGTAGTCTTGGGCAAAGAGGAACAGGAGTTTGAGGATGGTGAGAGTTCGATGGCGTTCAGCCGACCGTGAGTTTATCGGGGAGATGACTGAGTGTCGAGATAGTGTTGCTGGGCGAGAGACAGGTTGAACCACAGGAATGCGGACCTGGGGAACCCAAAGTATAATAAACGGTCCAGACCCCAGTTCAAGGCTGTGGAGGTAAAAGGGCGAGGGACGAGGGCACGGCGGGCGTAGAAGCGGCGTCGGAGGAGCGCTAAAGTTCAGTCGAGGCGGCAGATCTGTGGGCTGGTTGGCTGATTTGGTCTGATGTTTGGGTTTGGGGATCTTCGTACCAAAAAGAGGGGAAAGCAGGTACCTTGGTAGTTTATGTAAGGTTGAAACAGGTGATGAAATGCTTATTTGGGCTATTCGTCCACCAGAGCAGGTATGCTGATTCTGCGCTTGTACGAGTGTCGAGTCCAAGAACGTGAGAAGAGGCGATTTTTGGACGTGTGCTAAGAAAGAGTAAAGAGTGTGTTTAGGCGTAGCCAGTTGAAGTAGTGCTGAGTGTCGTCACCTTGTGATGTGCACGAATAAGACCGAAAATAGGAAAGCGACCAGAACGTCGAACGTGTGATGGATGGGGCTGGGGCCGAGCTTGTTTTAAACAGAAGGCTCCCGACAAGATTTTACTTTTTTTCCTCTCCTCTTTCCCTTCCTCTGAGGGAGACTGTACCATAGGTTGCTAGTGAGGAGGAGCCAGAAAAACAGTCCAAGGGTGGAGGTCAATGTGGAGATGAAGAGGATAGAAACCAGGATAGAATGGAAGGAAACAGCGGGTACAAGAGGCGTGCGTATAGCGACAACGACGTCAAGCACGCCTGTGCTTTGGCAGCGGAAGGAGCGAGGCGACCAAACAACCGGGAGACCGAAGCAGATACGCGCTGCACGGCTGATGATTGGGGGAATGGGCGGGGTGTGAACATGATCGGTGCCCAGTGTCCGCCGTGTCCGTCCGTTGCTGCTGCTGCTGCTGCTGTGGTGCCTGTGTGCCTGTGTGCCTGTGTGCCTGTCCCAGCAAGAAGAAAAAAAGCCGAGCCCAATGGAGACGCGCTATGAGCCAAACAGATGACAGGCCGGAGGCGACGGCGAAAAGTGGCGGCGACGACGACGACGATGGAAAGGCGCAAGGAAGGGAAGGGCCATTTAGCAGCGAATAGCATCCTGTGATCTCAAGCCACATGGCCCCACCGAGATCAATCCATGAATGGATCTCCATACTCATCCCTGTTAAGCATCGCATCGGCACAGGCTGTCTACCGCACCTAGTCTGGATGCTTGGCTAACAGCCTAACAAGGGACTCATCCTGGTAGGGTTCCTTGGATATAACGAAACAGCCTTGATAGATACAGTATTCACGGCCCGGCGCTTGAAGCAAAGAAGGCATCTAGAAGCTCCTTTTCTCCCTTTTGAGCAGGGATTTGCTCACCTTAGACATTTATTGGCGTGGGGTTCACACCGTCCACACCACGATCAATGTATTTGATAGTATATGTCCTTTCTTCCAGTTGCCTTTGACTCTGGTGCAATGTGCTATGTATAGCTTTTCTGATTAGCAGAGTCAAGAGAGTCTATAGATAAACCCTCCCGGTAAGCAGTAATCAATCACTAAACGGCCGGCCCTCTGGAACTTCCCCGACTTGTGTCTGAGGCAGTTCTAACACCAACTATGTAGCAGAAAGGTCCCTAGACAGACAACCTGACACAGGCAAGGGGGTGGAGAATAGCCACTCTGATTCAAGCACGTGGCTGACTGAAGGGTTCAAGAGAAGGAAAAGTTCGAGAAGAAAAAAAATTGCAGCAACCTGGCATGAAGCATGAACAGCTCAAGTCACGGACAACGCCGAAGGCTACGTGAGATCACAATTATGTAAGGTGCCAATTGAGGAATGGGGGCAAGGCTCGAGCGCTAGCTGATGACTGAGAGTGGCAAATTAGTCGGCAGACCGTGACGCAGTGGCAGCGAATAGGAAATGGTAGCGGTTCGCAGCGGGCAAAGGAGAAAGACAACAGACGATAAAGACGGCAAGATGAGATTATCGATAGCAATGCTCCACACGAGCTGCAAACGTAGTTGCTCGCTTTCCTGAATCGTCTGTTTCCATTGTCGACGACACCCTGACGATCGCACAGGGAGCGGCTGATTTGTGGAGGCTGACCCCTGGCTCGATTTGTTTGTTTGCCGCCTTGTTGGCTGACTGATCTCACCTCACGGTGGTCTATTCTCCAAAAGTGAGGTTGGGTCGGGTCACTTTCCACCACCAACATCACGATCGCAGGTCAATTAATGTTGTAAACGTGCAGCGTCAACACGCCATGTTAATGCACGGCTGTTCGGCTACATGAAACATTGCGCGGGGATATCGCAGCGAGCCAATCGAGGTTGGTTCCCCGCACGCTCTCACCCCAATTGCCTTTTCGTGTGAATGCGTAGGTAGATATGGGGTTGGTCATTGACTGCTTGACTGGTGTTTCTGATGAGACAATCGATCCGATCGTCCCTGCTACTGCTACATACGACTATCTCGTCGGTTTCTAAGCACAGCAACTTATTACCGACTGAGTTCAGAGATCGTCAGCGCGACAAAGCGGGAGATTTACATCCAATACCTGTACCGGGGACAGTAGAGGCCAGAGCAGGATAGATCGTCATCGACATCGACGGGCTGCTTGGTGTTACTTTGATGCTTTGGGAAGTTGTTGAAGTTCTGTAATCATCCAGCAAATAACATCCCGTCCCGTCGAGATAACATAACATGCATGGCCTTGGCCTGCGTCTTAATGCCGAATAAGTGGTGTGTGCCTACAACACCACATGCCCTTATACTGCGCTCTTCAACCTATCAGATTGGACTTTCTGTGCCACTTCTTAACGGCCCTGTGACGGACGACACGGCAGTTACCGAACCAGCCGTCTCTGCACGCATCGATTCCATGCCGTCGATAGATCACGGTACAATTACGTCGTGGCCGTATTGTACGGTCTGATTATCGACCTGTCTCCTGTCAGCTGCAGTCTACCACCACCACCACCTCCTCCTCATATCAACGGACCTCTCTGTCTTCCGTCTCGGTGGAGTCTCCCACTTACCGATGGTCCCCTGCAAACACGGAGCCTTGCGACTGGACCCCGATCCTCAAAACCCATCTTGGCTTTGCCGCTAAACGACGGTAGCTCGTCGATCGCGATGGATATCGTCTGTGCCTATTGGCCACGTCGTCGCTGGGTCTGGCTCCCAGCACACAACAGGCAATGCGGTCTTCTCCAAGTGCACCCCGGTTCCCCAACACCCGTCTGCCAGTAGAGACAAACGACCTGCCTCCGTCATCACATTACCATCATGTCCCTCCGTTTGGGCTTACGGCACACCACTTACACGGGCTGACGGGAAGCGCTACAGTGCAATATCAACTTTGATCATTGTCAACGACATCATCGAGCTGCTGCGATATATGGGCCAATGAGATGACAAGCTGCAAAGACCCTGCAATTCGTCAGTCCCTGGCAATGATGGTGAAAGGTCGGTGAATACTGTATCATGACATGGCACGGCCCTGGACTTCTCGACCGATATCCGCCAGGGGTGCCGTGCTTACCAAATCACTGTACAGCATCACTGACTACACTTCTGTGTCTGTTGTCAATCTATTTGCGACTCTCTCCAACGTCTTGCCTTGGTTCTACTCTTAATAAAAAGGCCGACTGTGCCTGTCATCTTGACTTCACCGGTCGAAACGACAAAGCACCGTCAACGGCCCCGCTTAGTCGACCGATTGCGGCATCTGATGGATCTCCAATCTGACAATCATTAGCAACGGAATCCTCAATCCTTGTCATTGCTTGTCAAGTGTGAATTCACTAGTTGGTCCCATGTGTCATAGCGTCAAAGAGGCTGACTGGGTCAGTCCTCCTTCAACCTGTGCCGTGTATGCCCTTCTCTGCCGTCTTTGAGGATATCCCATCCGGTCCATGCAAGGAGGTTGAAGTCACATCATACAAAGATGCTTTCAAAGCTGCCATCAACTCCTCTTGAGCCTTTCCTCCTCGGGACCCTATCAAAGTTGATGGTGGTCGTTGAAGTTCATCTCAAACTCAACGCAGCATCGAGCAAGCCAATCACGCTCGATTGTGTCTTTGCTTGCAGCACAGAATCTCCGTGGGCGCTGGCTGATCACACAACTGATGTAAGAAAGCATCAACTGTGACGAATCCAATGACAACGATCCACGACCAAATACCGCTTGGTCTTTGCTCCAAAATGTCTTGAGATGACAAGAATGCGGAGGCATTTGTTGGAATGGAAGATGCCGTCATTCTTGTGCTATAGCACAAACGGTTTTGGGTACCTACATCGGGCCACGCTGATATGGGGAAAGGCACAGGGCTGAGACCACGGATCTCACCTGAGATTGCCATCATTAATCCGGAGTTTGCAAACAGGTACAGACAGGGACCTCCTGGAATGGCCCCCACATACTACCATTCTGTAAGCACGAGCTCCAAATGACTACTGTTGGTCTCAATACTCTACGTCCACTGGTTCAAGCTACAGTTCTAACTGTTGAAGTACTAGGGCTCTCTAGATACCCTTTCTGGGTACACAAACATGCCGGCCACTTGCTTATTCTCGATTAAGCTTCAAAGTACATGCTTTAACTGTCCGCCATTAGACACTCAACTTTGTTGGGACTGTTGGGCCAAACTGAGAGGACCTACAGTGCTTTCAACAAAATGACGGCATAAGGTAACTTGCCATTAGACCGTCGGAAGCGGCATCAAGGGCGAAATGTTTGCAGTCGTCAGCTACAGCCGGCATCATGCCCAAGCACTCAAGACCATCACAGGCCACATCAATCCCAATGGTTGTCTTTATGGCAGCTAAATCGAAACAAGCAACGATTGCATTCAACACCTGAGTCTGGAAAGATCGAGGCGAGAGTATAGGTCAACCGACCATTG